>VZUI01053305.1:0-18085 GCA_013401135.1 Cettia cetti
ACCTTATCCTCGATGACCCAACCCCTCCTCTCCTCCCCTATCAACATCCCATTGGTCCAAGCCTTGGACCAGCCCCTTGCTGGAAGTTCTCCTTGGGGGGTAGCAGGAGGCTCTCTCTCTCTCTCGCTCGCTCTCTGCTGGATCCCTCTGGAGCGTGCGGGCCTCTTGCTTCCTGCCCTCTCCGGGGGGAGCCATGCTCCCCCCCGGTGTGGGACCCTCGAATAAACACCATGTAATCAACACCCTCAGAAGCCGTGTCGTGTCTTGCCTGCCTGTATGCTGCCAATAGCTGTTGCACCACCAAAAGACCTCTCCCCAAAGGCTCCGGTAAGGCTCCTGTACCTGCCCCTCCTTCATGGACCCAGGGGTATGTTGCCCCCAGCCCCCTGCAGCTGCTAGCCGGCCCGAACAGAGCAGGGGAAGAGAAGCACCAGACTTTAGGATGGAAGATTTGCCTGAGGGAAATGTGTAAGTGCAATTTCTGGCTTTTATGGAAACGGGCAATGCAGCACTGGAACAAATCCTGATCCCTTCAGACTTACACCTCTATTTCTGTATCTAATTAGTATAGATAAGCACCCACACTTCTGAAGCAGTAACTGCAACTTCTTTACCCTCTGAGAACTTCTTCATAACTTTTTCTGTATTAAATAGAGTAAATCAGAACTGTACTTCTTGCCATCAGCTCTCCAGCTCAGAAGGCTGCGTACAAGATGGTCAGTATTTAAAAAGCTATTAAGATCCTATCCCCTCACTTTTATAAGCACTTAGTGGGGATATAAAGGCTTCATTTTTCACAGCCTTCCCCCTGGGACAACAGATTTCATCAGCATGAGGTGCCAGGGAATAACTGTGACTTAAAGTAAGAAGAGCAATAGATAAGCATCCAAAGATGTGGAAACTTCCTAAAATGCTGTAATACATTGTGAAAAGCAGGAATATAGGAAAGTAGAGGGAAGGAAGGAAGGACATGGAGGGGAAGCTTGTGCCATTGGGATGGTGCTTATCATTACAACTGTGAGCACCAGGATCTACCAGCGTCAGGGCTATACCTCCCATTAAACACCATCAAATTTTAAGAGCCATCATTAGTGCTGCAGGCCAGGTTCCTCTGACAGAACATCACACTGCTTATCTGCAGCTTCCATCTTTCCCTGGCATCCATTACTGGAGAGTGCAAGAAAATACCACTGAGTGAAATGGATCTTGGCTCTGACATCTGTCATGTTCCCAGGATGTGCAGAGAAAATGCAACAAAGAGAGTCAGGAGACCAGAACAGCATTTCTTGTAATGATGCTGTTCAAAGCCCTCATTTCCTGTTTTTCAGGTATTTTCTTATAAGTGAACATGACAGAAGAGCAGCTCGGTGTGATATAAATACACTTTTAATACTTGTGTGGTTCTGTGCAATTTAGGGGGACAACAGGGGTAGACTTTAGAAAAATTCCTCCTCAATTACAGTAACAGCCTCTGCCTATTGAACAACTTCAGAATTTGAAGATTTGGGTAAGGTTTCCCTAAGCACAGAGAAATGAGCATTATGCCCAGCCTCGGTACATGCCTCTCCCCTGCTGGAGGAAGGAGGACTCAGATACCTCACTCTAAAGTTCATCATTCCTTTCCCTTTCCTTTTACGTGAGAAATGTGCATTTCAGATGATGGGCAAGGCATCCCATTTCCCTGGTGGAGATCTGTTCCCCACCTAAAAGCAACACCACAATTATAAAACATATGCCAGGTCAATAGTGATGAGCACTGTGCAGGGAAGAACAACACAGAGTAGAAAAGCAACAAAATGAGGTATTTTATTCTCTGGGCATTACAGAATTTGAGGCAGACCTCTGAGACTTCTTGTAATTACATCCTTTCTTCTCCCTAAATAATTATCTTTTGACTAAAATGCTTTTTTTTTTATTCCCCCTTTACTTATACGTATATGCTCCCCTGATAGGGAAGTGTTATTGAGCTGTGAATCAACTGCAGCCAGTGGAAACAGTGAACTAAATAAACAGGAAAAATCTGAACTCTGATGGAGCAACATTCTAAATTTGAGGGTGTCTTCACAACACTGTCAAACAAAAAGAAGAAACACGTGAAAAACTTCTACTTTAAAGAACTTTATCTCATCCATGACTATAAGTTTTCTTGCAAAGAAACCAAACTAGTATTCATTACTATAAATCTGAGGTACAATTGTGCAAGTATGAGTATTCCACAGATTTTTTTTTTTTTTCCCCTAGATGCAGGAAACTGAAGAACTAACCACAGTCTGCACTTCACAGCTGCAACAACTGACCTGCTGGGCCAAACTGTGAGAATGAATCCTCTCAAAGAGCTGGGGATGCTGCTTTGCTCCAGCCGGTCATTAAAGTAAACATATTCCTGTTCTTCAGGCACTCGAGCAGTGCCACTGAATGCTTATGCAAGCCTAAAGTTAGGACGTGCATAAATACTCATCTTGAATTCATGTTACAGCTAGTTTTTTATTGTACCAGAGGTACTTTTAAGCTCCCTGTGCTAGAATTGGACCACAACAGAAAGGCATTTAACTGTTTTTATTTTTACTGTCAGCATTTAACTATTGCTATGATCATCTTGTTCCTCCTGAGTAAAATAACAATAAGCTTTAGCCATCAGATACCAGCCACTAGAATCTCAAGTACCAGAACCCACTCGAAGAGGCATTTCTATTTTTCAGCATCCTTGTTCTGATCTTGAGCTACGAAGCAATCCAATATTCTCCAGAAAGAAAGTGATATTTTCTGTTACTATTGTACTAGCAGGTTCTGTACTCCAGGTGAATGGATTGCATTTCACTCTGAAACTCCTTGACCTTCATTAGTGCTTCAGGGAGCTTGGAAGCCAGATGGAATAACAAAAAATTCTATAAAGTACACTAGTTCATATCTTTCTGGTTTTCTGAAACAACAGGGAAAATAATAGCCCTCAGGTCTAAAGACTAATTTAAAATTAAATGCTTGCAGGCAAATAGATATGATAATTGCATTAAATCATATACTGCTTGTTTTTAAAACGGACATGAAATCTTATAATTAAATCAACATCTAGATCATATTTTAAGTTATATTATTTTAGTTAATCTATTTGAAAATAACTTTGCAAATAACTGAGGCAGTAATTAGATATTGCAATTTAATCACCACTTAAATTTGACATTAAAAAAAAAAAAGAAGTCTTAAAATAAGATTTTTAGCCATTCATAGACCAATAAAATATTCATATGTATTATGACCATGGAGGTTTTCATACCTACCTGCTGTATTTTGTTATATTAAGTCTCAGGACCATCACACAGTGTATGTGTCATGTAGATTTTCTGAAGAAATAAGTTTACATGCACAGATAGAGCAGAGCTCCTGGAATGAGTGAGTAAAGCCCTGTATGATTATCATGGAAACCTAAGGGTGGAAAAGACCTCCAAGATCATAATCTCTGCGAGTATTTTACTCCAGACCACATTTTGATATCTCCCTTCTACTAATACAGCAGTTTACTTGGCATGTTATTAAACCAATGGCATAAAAAAACCCCCAGTTTTGCCCCAGTTTAGATTGAATATTAAGACAGATCTGGAAATTATAACTACAACTTAAAAGTGTTCCTTGACTTGATGGGAAACCAGGGGAAGAGGACAATTTATGTCACTAGTAGCAAATCTCCCCAAACCCAGAAGCTAAAACACTTTCACCAGAATATTCCATAGATACACATATATATGTGAATATATAAATGTGCTTAAGAACCTATAACCCATTTTTAAACTGCTTGGCAAGATCCAGAAACACATATTTACCAAAGTCATACATTGCATCTAGGATATTTAAATTTTTTATTAGGCAATTCTATAAACATCATCCCTGCCATTTCAAATATCCACTCTTCAGGAGCACTCAAACACAAGCAATATATATAATTCTTTTAGGAGAGTGATTACATCTAATTGGTTTTATCATCTTGTTTTGGTGTTTTCAGGACCACAACCACCCTACTGCCTGAAAGAATTCCCACCCTATTAGTTCTGTGGATCACCTGCCCTAAGCCCACATGACAAGGTTTTCTTGCTCTGTCTAAAGAGAATAAATAAAGTTCCTGTGGCTAAAAATTTGTGTCCAAATACAAACAAGACTCTTCTTTTTGCCCCTAAACTGTGGGATTACAAATTGTTTTACAGGAATATTTTTATATCACGATGCTAACCATCCATTACAGGTTCCCTGCATTATAAAGGCATAACTTTCCCTAAGAGCTCTTGGTTGCACATGAGTAACAAAGATTTTGGAAGCTGCAACATTTCTAGCTTGCCTGACTTTGAGATGTCAAAACCAACCACTCTGCTGTTATTTTGAAGCCATTTGAATAAGGATTTTTGTTAAAGATAGAGCAATTTAAAACCCTGTGTTAAAACATCAATTTAAAAACACGTTTTTCATCTAATGCACGATGAAAAATTTGTTTTAAATGTATTTTAGCTTATACTAAGCTATCCGAGTTTTTAATACTCAGAAATATACACTAACTCATTTGCTCTTTTAATGTCCTTATCCATATTAGCCTTATTCTTCATGCTGCTACTTAGCTGCAGCAGCTTTTTTAGAATTGCTCCATTTGAGATATTTCTGTTGAGAAATGCAAGGAACATTTCAGAGGGTAGCGCACAGAAGTCCAGGTTTTAATTTGGAATTTTAAAGAACGTGTTCTTTAAGGGTTTTGGAACTTTTTGAGGCTATTTAGGGCTCAAACCATAGCTCTCCTTTAACAAGCACAAAGATGTGTGTTCTGGGACAGAATTAGAAAGGAAAAATTATGTGCAAAATTTGTACTAAATTCATAATTTAATCTGCATTTTCACTTGCGTTTGGGCTTGGGAAGATTGCATGTAAATATGAATGTTGAAAAAATGGCAAAAAATATTTGATTTTTATGTTTTTTGAGGGAATAGGAGCACCCATTTTAAAAACCAGATATATACATGTGTATGTATAAATATAGCAAACTTGCAAAAGTAGTGAGTTATAAAGACCCACATTCTATCAACTTGTACACAAAACTCTCTAAAAGCAAGATCATTCCTCGTTCCTTGCTATAAATTTGACATTAATTATTTTTTATGATGGGTCTGGTTAGGTATTCTAGTGTTTGCATGCAGAATAGCAGAAATTTGCATACAAATAAAAGCTGTGTAGTCATATTTTGTTCTAATTTCCCATACACGTCCCTAAACAGCCCAGGATATATAAATTACACTATCATTTAGCTAACAATCTGTGATGGCTACGTGTAATAACATAACCTGCCCAGGATTTAATTAAGCAAGTTCCAAACATGGAAATTAGAAGTAAGGAGCCACTAGAGAAGGATAAATTTAAAGAGCTGGCCTCCATTTTTAAGCTTTTATGATTTTATTACCTTTACTAAGAATGAGGGAATATGTAAACAGAGAGGATAAACACTTACTGTTTATCTTATTTTTTTCTTTCCAAGACAGAGAAAAAAAGACACTGCTCTTAGTGCCCCACCCTCTTTAGTACCTTTGGAGAAGTCTTGAATTTTCATTCCACCAATGGCAGGGATAAAATCTGTCTAGAAAGAGTGATGTTAAAATTCCCTTTCTACTCTCTCCAAGCTGTGGTGACTGGGTATGGAGAGACAGAGCACAGTGATACCATCTGGCAGTGCATGAGGTTCTATAGGCTGTAAACATCACAAAACTGAGACCACACATGGGGAATAATCTCTTCTTCTCACATTTGCGTAGCACAAGATGAGCAGAAAAGTCTCCTTTAACAGTAAAACTGGTGGTTTTCAGTGCCTGTACTCCATTTATCTGTGTAAAAGAGCTAAATGTGAACTTCACCCTAAAATCCTTTTATTAGAGTAAGCCCCACATTGTCTCAGGCCTGAAAATGCCAAAAGAGCAGTTGTTCTGATTTTACATGGGATGGTTTTGATGATGTTTATAATGTCAGGTCATGGTTGACACAGGTTGATACCTCTAATATGTCCCACAGCAAGACATCCTTTTTCAGAAGCTCAGAGGTAAAAATTAAAGGCAACAATTTCACCTACACAACCATGTATTTTTAAAGCTAACAATCTTTACATCCACTGCATTTAATCAGCTTTTCTTAGCAGTTACCATTGTGTTTAAATTATCCAATCATTTATTTATTGGCTGGGGTTGCTTCACTACAAGCATTTTGGGGTTTTGGTTTGGTTCCCCACCACCACCATCACACTCACCCCATTGTATTTTAACTTTTGGGGCAATATTCCTTTAAGTCTTGCAAAGTAAGTGATCAAGGAGAACCTACTTTGGAATTCCTCTTGCACAGCTAGAAGTCATCATTTGTTAGAGATATTTAATTCCTTTCCACTATTACATCAGAAGTCATGGGTTTGGGTACGTGAGGTGAGGTAGAACGACTCTTCTTCATGGGATTTTGCTACAGTGGAAAAAAAAACTGATTTTTTTTTTTTTGTTTGTTTTGTTTTATGATCAGTTTCTGCCAATCATTTTGATAGTGAACCTTTCTTTAGCACACCACAACAAAACAAAACCCAGAAACCATTCCTCAAAATAGACCATGGAATGTTGGCTTGTTGGGGGTTTTCCCAATTAACTAAGTTTGAGGGGACCTGCTCTCAGGTTGCTAAAAGACCAAAAGTCTTTCTTGGAATTTGTACCAAGGAAAGGTTCTGCAGAGATTTTCATGGAATTTAACAGCATTTATCTTTTAACTCTTGAATAAAAAGGATTTGTCACTGTTGCTCAGACCATACAAATGAGAGGAAAGGGGAGAGAACTCGTGTGTGTAGGAGAAAACATAAAACCACCACCAAGAAAGTAAATTACCCTCCACAGCTCCTTATTAATTAATAACTAGAGATGGAGGACTTTGCAGGTTTGCAAAGTTTGTTTGTGCAATACCTCGTCTGCTTTCTGAGTGCTGGTTTTCAAGTGGTACTCAAATTCCTGATTTATTTCTCTAGTCCCTATTGCCAGGAAGCTGGAGTGACTTTGCAATTGGGAGGACAGCTTTCCTCTCAGGATCTATTCCAACAAGTCTGGGTTATCCCTTGCTACACACTAATTTCTAGGGGCAGGTGCATCTTCTAAAACATATTAGCCCTTTAATAAGAGCAAATGCAGTGTTATTATAGATTGTATATCTGTTAATTTCACAATACATCAGCTTCAGATTGAGCTTTTGAATAGTTAATAGATACAACAACAAAAAACATGGCTTTATCACATAAATCAGTCGTCCCTTTTTTGCATCCAGAAAACCATGATGATGCCAAATTCTCTCCATCATGCTTAGAGTGGCACTGGGGATGGAATGTTCTGTAAACTTACAGAATGATAACAGTGTAAGTGTTCCAGAAGTTACATCAGGACTAAGATTTCACTTATGAGAATGTAAAATGATTAAACAGTCCAAAATAGGCACTTCTGAGCAAATAATGTGTAAAAGAGTCTACAATTCCCTTGAGGCTTATTTTACAAATTGGCTTTAATTTTTTTTTCCTTTTTTTGTTCCATAAAATTTTATTTCCTATCCCATGTTCTATCCATATAGTACAATAACACAAGACTCTTCTTCTAGACAATATTTCTTACAGTAGTAGGAGATAAAGCTATTTGTGGAAAGAGGAAAAAATATCTTTCAAACTTGAAGGATCTGCGTTCATTTTTCCACAAGCAAACAAAAGAGCTTGATTTTAAAAAAATGCAGAATAGTAAATATCATAAAAATGTATAAAGAGATATATAGATGGCCATAAACAGCATACTAGTATTGCAGTATTTACATTAAAAGTTCTTTCTAATATTCTCTGCAATTCATAAATTTCCTTTGCTATAGGAAAAGATCTTCATTGTCACTTGTTATTTGGAAAAAATCAGAAATACTGCTACTGCAGGAGCATATAAACATGTCTGGGACTTCTCTGCCTTTTCATAATTTCAATTTTGCTCCACAAAGGAGGAAAAAATCCATCATTTTTAAACCCTTCTTCATCTGTTTATGGAGTTATAATTTAATATAACAATTGTCTTCTGATCCACTTGTAATTTTGATGCATATCTTAAGGAAAATACATGAATAGGACATCTGGAGAAGCTAATTTAATTTAATTCCTTAAGTTCAATTTTTGTCTGGACCAAAATAATCTGGTCTTTTCAACAGAAGCACTAAGGACCTCAACAAATTTTTGATTTATTTTAGATACAAAAACATATGTTTAGTTCATAAGAATATTTACATATTTATAGCCTTTCCCTATGTTCTTAAAAAGAAATCATCTTAGTAATTCTAGAAAGGCCAAGGAAAAGAAGGTATTTCTTTTACCATAGTTTAGCTTAAATAGCAGAAATGCTCTCTCTAAGGTTTATGGTGCAAAGCAGAGTTGCAAACAAACTGCATTATCCAGAATTCTGGGATTCCCCATTTCAAACCCCATTCCTGGGTTCTTTTTCCTTTCCTCACCACCTTTGAAAGCAGGGAGGGTACCCTCAGGGCACACAGCAAAGCAAGGCCTGAACTCACTATTCTGCACAACTCCACTCCTTTTCCAAGCACCAAATCCACTTAGGTTTCGTGCTCACCCTAACCACAACAAAGATAATCCTACTTGCATCATCCTTTCCCATGACTTAATAATAAATGTCTCATTTCATAAGTGAAGCAGGACTCTATCAATTCCCTGGCTGTTTTTGTTATTTGTGGGATGTTTCACTCAAAGCACTAAATTGTACTTACAGAGTTGATACAGCTCCATTATTTGTGTATTTCGTGACTCACATGAAATCAAATCAAAGATGCTCCCATACAAGCAGGAACCACCAGTTTGGGCAATAGACCAGAGGATGGACCTTTCACCAGAAAGGCAGTGGACCAAGAGGATTGTGCAGACTTTTTTCACCAGCAGGATCCTCACCAGTGCTCACAACACAGCCCTTCCCTGTTTCCTTCTGTCCCTCCAATTCCTCTTACAGCTGGAGTGGCTAAGTGCTCCTGGAGTTAAGGATAAGGCAGCGTTGGGAAAGACCAGGGAAGCAGAGCATGCTGATATCAAAAAGCTACAAAAAAGTTGACTAAAGCCTTGAGTAACCTAGTCAGAGATATCCATGGCAGAGGGTTGGAATGAAATGAGCTTTAAAACCCCTTCCAAACCACTCCATAGTTCTGTAACAGAGCTCTGCAACTGCAGCCTTGGGCAGGAGAAGCACAGAGCAAGCCTCACACTGACCTGCTCTTTCCACCTGATTTGGAGAGGAGCTGCAGGTTTCAAGAAATAGGCCAGAAAAGCAGGGACAGTGGTTTGAGAAGGGGGTGGTTTAATTAAGAGAGATGCTCAGGATTGCAGGTGCAGGGCTCAACTCAAATTTTGTGTCTAACAGGCAGGTGTCAGACCCTCACCCTGACCCTCACCTGGCTGGCACAGCGCTGTGTTGGTTTAGAAACTCAGAGCTGGTACAAAGAAGTGATCAACCACCATTCCCTTCTGCAGCTTGTCTTGCTGGAATATCTCATCCACACTGATATCTTGTCTGCATGGAAGCTTCCACAGCATCCCCAAATCCAGCGTGTTGAGAACAGGGCTGTGCTTCTCCCTTACTCAGCACCTATGTATTTGCTTTTTCACTTCATACTTTCAGTAGAAAGGGAAGGAAGGGGAGAATGTTATTCTCAAAAGCTTATAGTGACAAGAAATGCCACACAGTGTCCAAACACATTTGCTTAAACTAATTCCCACATCTCCAATAGGGAATGCTCAAGAGAAGACTATGAGGGAAAATAGGATCTCCTTTCTGTCCTAACACACTCACCTTTTTTTTTTTTTTTTTTTCTAGCTATCAGCAGCTACAGGCTTCAACTTTATCAGTGCTGCTGTGTAATATCTGTTTTCATACCAATGCACTTCACAGGGAATCACAGCTGCTCGGATCCATTCTGTAAATCCCGTGTTCCGAGTAAGGAACAGAGATTTGGTCTGGCTCAAATGACAGCAATCAGGGGGCTTTCAGCAGAAAGAGCTGACCCTGTCTTCCTTAACATAAACCAGCAATAATCCAGGAATCTGACATGGCAAGATACGTTTCATAAATCAAGAGCTAAATGCCTTCATTTCTTCTGCCTGCTGAACTCCCAGAACCTGAACCCAAGGTGAGGCCCTGGGTGTACTGAATTTAATAGCAATACTCCCATTGAATTGGGAGGGGGCAGGTTTTCACTCACTAAAGCCACAGGGGTTTTAAAAACACTTTTTGGCATACAGAGAAAAGTGAAAATTACTTATTTGGCTTTTTTTTTACAGTAATTCTGGGCACTATTATATATTTTCTTAGAATTAATTATAGTCTCCTCTACTTCCCTTGACTATTGACTATTTTGTGATTGATGTATTATTTCAAGCAATATATGAAGCCTTATACCTATTTATTGACAACATACTGAGTTAGGTACCTTATAGGCAATTTTCCATCTTGAAAAACCAAGTGCTAACAGCGAACTCCAGACTTCTCAATACCACAGGATGTTATCATTTTGAAAATAAATGTACATATTAATCAGCTAATCACTAATCCCAGAAACCTCTGACTGCAATATTGGCAGATCTTGTTAAAAACTATTTCCAAGCTTGCATGCCTGTTGTGGTGTTTGCTTAAGGAATCATCCATCACATAAATGGCTAGTTAGTGAAATGAACTAATTAGCAAAGAAGTTAAATGGTAAAATAAATCTCAAGCTCAAGACTACTGAACTGTTGCCATCCTCTTCCTTCCGAACCACCAGAAGGGCTTCCACTTAAGAAATACTGCTGCAATTTGAAAGCCTTTTATACATGTGAAACATGCACCATTTAATCCCTATTCTATCATGCTGAACAACCATTACACTTATTGTATTAAAATATATGTAGTACAGTACCAAATACAGCTGTCCCCATCTGAGCCCCCTTTTCCTCTTGCTTCCCACTTGAAACCCTTGATTTGCTTTTTAACATCAATTTAAGAACTATTCCTCTGCATGCCTTTGAACGTTTTTATTAATTTGTTATTGATCTGTACCTTTGGGATTCACAGATCTTTAGATCCGTGTTTAATTTCTGTTAATGTTTGTTCCAACTTTTCTGTAATATCCAGTGGGTATATACATATTTTAAACTCCCTCAATATTTTGACCAATAACGTTTTAAGGAAAACTTGGAATCAGATTAACGTTTTAAGCTAAAACTAGCAATGCAACTGCTTCCATTTCCGCTTAATAAATGAGAGTATCTTGTTGAAAGCAGTAGGGAACAGATGTACACTTTGTCAAAGTGTGAGGCTCAATGATTTGGGTGATAACATATGCATATGCATGTATATATATCTAGATATAACTGAATAACAACATCTTTAACCTCTAATACTCCAATTTCTTTATATAGTAATCACTACGGTGTTCTTTTTCTTCTCCACTCATAAAAATGACAGACTTATTGGAGGAGAAAAATGACTGACAGGACCACAGAGTAAACTTAGAGCAGCACCCAGAACTGAACCTTTTCCTCTCAGTTTCAGTCCAAACCACTGTGAACTGGAAACTCAGGGAAAAACATGGCATTCCCATGGAGCACTGGAACTGACAATAGACACGCACACAAATGCTGTAAAAGGATGAACGATAAATTGATGTTCTTGGACATGAGCAGTTTATCTCTGATTTACCTCACAGTGCATCAAACATGTAAATGATGCTTTAACTGACATGATGTGGGAGTTACAATAACACTGCCCAGCATTTAGCTTGCTAATGGCTTCTTAATTACAAAAGAGTATTAAGGCTTCATGGGAAGCTGCACCCTGATGCTCATGGCCCCTTTTATGCCACTTGAGCATTTCAGTATTAATGATTGTTTTAATTTCACTGTTATTTTGCCCAACCCAGTCTTCGACAATTCCTCAGTTCCTTATTTGGAGTATCTCAGCTACAGTGTTGATATTCATACTAATCAGTCTCCTCTGGCATCTGCAGTGTCAGCTTGGAGCTGATTCAGGAAAAGCCATAAAATCACAATACTACTGTTTCTGTAATTTTCTGCTATTTAGGATGTATGTAACTCAGCTTCTGAGCTTTCAAGATGCATCTGTAAGGCCTCTTGCTGTCATTTTGAGGGAAAAATACAAACCTCAAACCACATTTGTGCTCATGATATACAAACAATTCCATTTCCTCCCATGAACTTGCAGTATTTCTTCTTCATGGCAGTGATAAAATAAAACTTCAAAGTTCAAAAGAGGTAAAAGGGCAATATTGGTTCCTCTGATGCAATATCTGTGTCTAACCAGTTTGCTTTGTGGACCACTGTCATCTGATACAGATGTCTTTATTAAGACCCGCCTGTCCCAAGGATTCTGTGAATCACCGAATCTCTTCGGGCAGGCCTTAGAAAGAATATTAGAATATTCACCCCTGAAGACAGTGTGCAAATCCTACAGTATGTAGATGACATTTGGTGTCTGGGGAAGAGCAAGAACTGGTTCGCACTACTAGCATAAAATTATTAAATTACTTAGGCACCATTGGATTGAAAGTCTCCAGGAATAAATTACAATTTGTAGAACCCCAAGTAACATACTTGGGACATATAATCGTAAATGGTTGTAAGAAACTAAGTCCCGAGAGAATTTCAGGAATTATGTCAATTTCGGCCCCAAAGACGAAAAGAAATATCAGGAAAATATTAGGTCTATTGGGCTACTGTAAACTCTGGATCAAAAATTATACACAAAGTGTCAAATTCCTATATGAGAAGCTAGTAGTCCCAGAACCGGTAGAATGGACAGAAACGGATGAGATCGTTAGAAAATCTAAAGAAACAACTATCTTCCCCACTAGACCTAGGTTTGCCAGATCTAGATAAAGATTTCTATCTGTTTGTGAATGCAGAAGAAGGAATTGCACATGGTGTGTTGGCTCAGGAATGGGCAGGCTCGAAAAAACCCATAGGATATCTTTCAAAGCTTCTGGACCCTGTGGCCAGGGGGTGGCCGACCTGCCTTCAGATAATTGCGGCCACCGCTCTACTAATTGAAGAAGCCCAAAAGTTAACATTCCAGGGAAAAATTAAGGTGTATACTCCACATGATGTTAAGGGCATACTGAGTCAGGGTGCGCACAGATGGCTCTCAGATTCTCGAATCTTAAAATATGAGATCACATTGATGAATTCGGACAACCTTGAAATAGCCACCACAAAATTACTAAATCCTGCACAATTTTTATTGCAGTAGTGCTCAAAGCACCTGGCTTAGAGCACTACTGCATAGATGTCATCAGTCTGAAGACTAAGGTTAGAGAAGACCTAAGGGATGTGCCTCTAGGATTCAGGGAAAACTTTTTCACTGATGGGTCCTCACGAATAATAAATGGGAAATGGGTATCTGGTTATGCAGTTGCAGCACTTTTCGGGGGTGTGGACATAAAGGTCCTAGAAAAGAGCAAATTACCAGTCAAGTGGTCAGCCCAATTATGTGAAGTCTATGCACTTAAAAGAGGACTGGAATTACTTGAAAATAAGTGTGGAACAATCTATACTGATTCTAGGTATGCTTTCAGAATCGTCCACACTTTTGGGAGGATCTGGGAAGAGAGGGGATATCTGAATTCAAAGGGGAAAGACCTGGCCCACAGGGAACTAAAAAAATCCACCTTAGAGGCCTTGATGGCACCAGAGGGAGATTGCAGTCGTTCATATAAGAGGTCACCAAAAAGGGAAGGCAATGGAAATAATTGGAAATCGGGTTGCTGACTTAGCAGCAAAGGAAGAAGCACAAGATCCAGACGAAAACCCTCCCAACTTCTAAAACTCACTGCGATCACAGAAAGGGATGCTTCAGCTAATGCACCTATATTTAGTGAACAGGAATTAAAGCTCATAAAAGAACTAGAATTAAAACAGGGACCTCAAGGGGAATGGGTACTCCCAGATAGAAGAAAGTTTCTGAGCAAACCACTGGCACGAAGGGTATTGCATTAGATACATCAATTAACACATTGGGGGACGCAGGGCCTATGTGATCATTTCTTAAGGGACAACATCTGCATAGGGGTGTATAATATAGCCAAGGCCATCACCCAAGGCTGTGTGGTATGTCAAAAGGTAAACCAACGGGTAATGAGGAACCCAGTATCGGGGGGAAGAGAGCTGGCTGAGAGGCCCTTCCAAAATGTGCAAATTGACTTTACCGAAATGCCTCCAGCGCAGGGGTACAAACACTTGTTTGTGATCATAGATCACTTAACACATTGGCCAGAGGCATTTCCTACCCGAAATGAAACAGCAAGGGTGGTAGTCAAAATACTCTTAGAATTGTTCCTGGATATGGACTATTAAATAACATCGATTCTGATCAAGGCCCCCACTTCACAGCCTGGGTTCTCCATGAAACCACTAATGCCCTAGGGATAAGGTGGAGGCTGCACACCCCATGGCACCCCCAAAGCTCAGGTCAGGTAGAACGAATGAATAAAATGATAAAAACGACACTAATCAAATTGACTCTAGAAACAAAATTAGATTGGGTAAAATGTCTTCCATTGGCTTTGCTACAGATAAGGACCCGACCCCGAGCAGATTTGGGGGTGTCCCCCTATGAAATGCTATTTGGGCTCCCATTTCTAATTACTCCCTACAGCACTGCTCAGTATACAGAAGGAGAAGAAGCATCAAAAAGATATCTAGAGACTGTTGTAAGAACCCTAGAGAACCTCAGGAAGAGGGGATGCCTCCCCCAGGTTCCCCCTTTAGAGGTGGACACGCATCACATCAATCCTGGAGACTGGGTGCTAGTAAAATCCTGGGCTAACTCTCCTCTCGCTCCAAAGTTCGAAGGACCCTACCAAGTGCAGCTCACCACACACATGGTTGTGAGGACTCGAGAAAAGGGGTGGACGCATGTGATGCGAGTTAAGGGACCGGTAGCTCCAGCGAGTGGAGAAAGAGATTCTGAAAAGAACCTGTCTAGTTGGGCTGTTGTCCCTGATCCTAAAGACTTAAAAATAATCCTGAAGAAAAAACCTCAAAGCTAGAAGCTCCAATAGAAGAGCCAGAGTTGTAACAGTGACTGTCAATGTAGCAAAAAGTTAATCAGTAAGAAGTTATTGTTAGGTGTTTTTACCTTCTCTAAAGAGTTAAGTTGTAACCCTTACCATTGTTATTAAAAGCCCCAAGTTCTTAAAGTTATACAGCCAGAACAGTATCCCTCGTTGGGTAATTTATCCTAAGACTAGAAATTGGAACTAATAGAAAAAGGAGGCCATCATACACGGACTCAAAAAAGGGGGCATGAGAAAACCTCCAAGAGGCAAGACCAGGGGAGATCTAAACATGGTTCCTATGGACTCTTGGGAGTCAACGACCAGGGAAGGCCTAAGAGAAGTATCTCAGGGCTCATGACAGTGATAATGATATGTCTCGCGAGCACCAGAAAAATGGACTCCTGCATTAAATAATACTATCCCCTGTATGATGGAGAAAAATTGGAGTCCTTAGTGAGGGTGCATACAAACTTAAGTCCTTCCTGTTATAACAAAACACAATTAGAAGAATGTCAAGAAAATGGAAAAATCTGTTGGATCACCAAAAACACAGCCTCTTATAGAGAACGTCTTCTGGGAAATTGCCCCATGAGAGATACTTGGCTCTGTTTAGAGAAAACTGAAGTATTAAGAGGTGAACTTGATGTAGTGAAGGAAAAAAGGGTAAATATGAAAGCAGGTGATGAAGAATGGGAAAATTTAAATGGGAAAAATTTTTTCATTGATTTGGTGGAGAAGATTAGTAAAGAGTTAAATATAACTGACTGTTGGGTATGTGGAAGCACTAAAATGTCTGATGTTTGGCCTTGGGAAGGAATCAGTTTAAAACCCCGAGAAATTTTGGGAATAAAACAAATTAGAGAAGGGCAGAGGATACTTGGGCATCAGAGGAAGGAAAAGTGGGAATTAAAGGCCAAGGTAATCGAAGAAGAATATATTCTAAGGACAGGAAAAAGATACAGGCCCCCAGTAGGGTAAATGGCATGTAAAAGATATCTTGTAACAAAGAATTTGGGAACTAAGTGGATCCCCCAAGAACCTAATTGATATTGGTCTTTAAGGAGGAAAGAGAAAGGATGCATTTACCATGAGGGGTATAATCTCTATGAGTGTGCTATAATCTCTCTATGAGTGTGCAGAAAAGGGTATTAATCCCTTTTGGGAAATAAAAAGTTTATCAAGATATTGGGAATACCCCTATGAAGATGAAGAAAGCTTTTGGGAAGCCCCCAGTGAGCTATTCTGGATTTGTGGAGATGCTGCTTATACTCACCTGCCAGGAGACTGGTCGGGTAGCTGTACCATTGGGGTGATCAAACCAGCCTTCTTCTTTCTCCCAAAAGAGGTCAGCTCAGGGCTTGGAATACAGTTGTATGACAACTTAAGTAAACCTATTAAGAGAAACCGAGGGGATTTAATAAACCTGGGAGGGAATCAAAAATGGAAGGGGAGACTGTGGACTCCAGAAGAGATCATAAGGGTTTATGGACCAGCAACATGGGCCCAGGATGGGTCCTGGGGGTATATACATGTTATACATGTTAAACCAAATAATTAGACTCCAAGCCGTAATCGAAGTAATATCGAACAGAACAGCCCTAGCCCTGGAGCATATAAGTGATCAGCTTTCCCAGACCCAAACCGTGGTCTACCAAATCCGGTTAGCTGTAGATTACCTCCTCGCTGATGAAGGTGGAATTTCTGGGAAATTTAACACTTCTGAATGTTGTCTAGAAATAGACGACAAAAGCGAGATAATCAGGAACATCTCAAAAGATATTCAGAAAACTCTCATATGTGGGAAACCAAGAATGGACACCCCTTCTGAACACTGATTAGTGGGATGATTTCTGGTCATTCAAGGGTAATCTATGGAAAAAAATTAATGTTCTTTGGTATAGCTGGGTTAACAGGATTAATGTTCCTCCCCTGTATCATCCCATGCCTAATCAGAATTATCACTTCACTCATACAGTCCAGCAGCATGATCCCCAATACCTTAGAAATCACCCCAGGAAAAGAAAAGACTAAAATTCTAAGATTAGAAGGTTCAGAGTGAAACAAGGCTAAAAAGGTATATGACCAATATCAAAAGCTGCGAAAATTCTACTACCAAGACCCTGAAACAGCAAATTGACGCAGGCTATAGCCTGGTCAAATTAAAAGAGGGGGAACTGTTGTGGATAAAAATCAAAAGTTCAGTATCCTTACCCTTTGTTATATCCTTACCTGTTAGACCAGTGCTTTTACCCTTTGTTGTATACTTACCTGTTGTGTCTATCCCAGTTCATGCTTTTAGACCCTTTGTCATGTACTCACCTATTGTGTCAATCCCAGTTCATGCTTTAACTGATGTATTCACTGTTGGGAAAGTTCTTACCTGTTGTACCTCCTCCTCCCTTTAGCTGTTTGTAACCCCTGATCACCTCAAAATTCGTCGGGTGATCCAGCCGCTGCTCCCTACAACAGACTTCCGTATTACCCATAAGGACTTGCGCATGCATATTAAATTTGTATTGTCATATGTGAGCAAAACAGTCCAGGACAGACATGGAAGGAGAGGAGAAAAAAGAAACCACACCATGGATGCATCAAGGACCCATGGAGACTAAATACACCAATACCAACCCAGCAAGTGAGTCGCCATGATCTAAGTGAAACGTGAGTACATACCCACCCCTAGACTGCTGAGCCAAAGACTGTCTCTGGACGATCCCTGCAAGGATAGAGACTCCAGTCCTGCCGGAGACGACAGGCCTGCGTGATCGTCCTCCTGGAGGTTGACCATAGAGAGCAATGGCAGTGGCGTGAAACACCGAGCCGTGATCGCAAGGCCCTCCTTTTCTAAATACAATCGGGGACGGTTCTTGTAGTTTCGTCTTTCAGAGCTGTAGAGTGCTCCAAATGTGTTTTGCAGAGAATGCTGCTTGTGCACAACCCGTGGTGTGTGTGCTTCCTCTGTGTGCCTTGATTT
>VZUI01053306.1:0-20000 GCA_013401135.1 Cettia cetti
CCCTGGCAGTGCCCAAGGCCAGGCTGGACACTGGGGCTGGAGCAGCCTGGGACAGTGGGAGGGGTCCCTGCCAGGGCAGGGGGGGCACTGGGGGGGATTTGGGGTCCCTTTTAACCCAAACCATTGTGGGATTCTGTGATTCCTTAAGGATCACCTGTCATCTGCAGTGCAAACCAGAAGAGTTTCTCTACAACTCTCCTGCTCTTGTTGAGGTCTGAGCAGGCACAAAGTTGCCAAAGATGCTGAGCCTGGAGCACCAAAATCTATCAACCAACCAAAAACTCATTCTCCTCCTGGACTTCCTGCACAAATCTGCCCAAAAATCAAATCACTGACTGGCAGGTCAATTCTCCACCAAATTTTGGGTCCTACTTTCGACCCTGGAAACTTTTCCATTGAGCAGCTTCAGAATCCTGCTTGTTTGGAGGTGTCTGGTGCTGTGCCAGGGCAGGGGCAGCCCAGTGGTTCTGTGTCACAGGGTCATTTTGGCTGGAAAACACCTCTCAGGTGATGCAGCCCATGCAGGCAGTGCCAAGCTCCCTCCCAAACCACGTCCCAGCCATGAGCTATCCATGTTTTCCACCCCCTGACCCATTCCTGGCAGTCAGGGACCCTCCCTGATTGGAAACTCCTCTGATCGATGCGAGAGGCAGAAGCTGCAGTAAATCCAGCCTGCCAAAGGCACCATCCTGAGGGGAGAGTTCCAGGCTGAGATGAGGTTTGGCAAATTTATCAGCCTGTGGGAGCAGGGTTGTAAATGAGGGAATTACAGTCGCTGTTAATGTTGCTCTGTGATGTTCTCTGACTCCACACCCGTAATTTCAATTCCCAGGAAAAGGCTTGGGTGCCAAGTGCTTTATGGGCAGAGGAATGACTTCCAACCAACTTGACTAAGTTCGATATCAGGTCTGCAATGGCAAAAGGAGTGGATGTGTTTTCTTGCACTTAAAATTCAAAACGTTCCTCTATTTGCCTATTTAATGCTTTTTCTCCCTCCTCTAATCTTTTTTTTTTTTTTTTTTTTTTTTTTTTTTTTTTTTGACATGACCATTAAAGAATACATTTTCTCCAAATCCTATATTTAAAAACTTGGAAAGCACAAGCCTGGAAGCCTTTTCCTGGAGGACGGATTTCACTGAAGCTGTCTCCTGTGCACCTTCCCCTCTTGGGCTCATCCTCTTGCTGATTCCTCCAAGATTTGTGAGAGGTTGTTGCTATGGCACAGACCTTGCCGAGGATTTAATGACCTGTGCTACTTTGCATTGAAAAGTTTTACTAATCTCCTGCTTAAAATGGCTTTTAAAGCTGTGTTGGAGCCAGGGCCTTGGTTTAGAGCTCTCTTCCCATGGTGAATTTTCTTTAGGATTCACAGACCCACATGAGGTAACTCCATTCCTGATTTATCTCGGGTGTGTCATGACTGGTGATACTTTGCTAAATATCTTGAATTTTAAATACATCCCAAGGGTCTGGGCTATGAAAACCCTCAGGGATTTCAGGGATGAGCCGTGGGAAGGGGGTCACAGGATGCACCAGTGCCCCCACACCCCTGTTAAGGGCTGCACTCCTGCATGTTGGGTATTCTGGGGTGTTGTGGGGCTCAGGACACAACATCTGGGGTCAGTAAATGGGATTGCTTTGCCCTCTGGATGCCTGTGCTGGAGCATGGGACAGGATCAGGTCCTTCCACCTTTAACAGATGCCAGCTTGGTTAATTTTTTTTTTTTCTTCTTGCCTTTTTTTTTTTTTTTTTGTCCCTAATGCCTTTTTCCTTCAGAAATAACTGTTTATAATCAGTTTAATGCAGATGAAACCATTACTTCTTCACTCTTCAGAAACTCTTTATGCTTCTTAATTAAAGCCTTTGTCTGAACACAAAATAATTAATACATAAAATGAAGCAGAGGGAAAGAATCGACTGTGAAACCAGTCACTCAGTTGTATATTTAAACAATATTTAATCATTAGAGTAACACAGTGCTTGCACTTTTGGAAAGAAAACAAGCCTTATACTTCATGTTTATTTAACACTTTGACTAGTTCATTCTTGGAGGTATGAAATGAGGCTTATAGAGTGCCAGAGCAGTAAATCAGACGTTCTGAAAATTACTGGGTCTTAAACAGTAGTGTCATTTTAAACCTAAACAGTTCAGTGGTGCACCAGCACATAAAAGTGACCTCTTAGAACAACATCTACTGTTTACACTGAAAGGAGAGGCAAGGAAATAAAAACAAGGCATAAAATATGGGGCAGTGAGGATGGCATTTGCTTGTGTTCCTGCCTCTGTTCTGGATGCTGATGGGTGTGATGACTTCCACAGAATCAATGCATTAAAGACAGTCCATTAAAAAAAAAAAAAAAAAAAAAAAAAAAAAAAAAAGTCATGGCTATCACAAATGGGCACAGAGCAGCTGTGTGTAGCCAAAATTTTGGGCAGCCTCTCACACCCAAGCACTTTCCACCTGAGTATTAGCTCAGATTTTAAACCACATTTGGGTTGGCACCATGGTTGCTCGCTTTACAGCTTCTTATATTGGTGATCCCATGAAGGAATTTATTGTCAGGGATATTTGTAGGGGAGAAAAAAACACTGATTCAAAGCAAATATTCCATTTCTTTTGTGGAGAGTGAATGCTGAATGTTTGGGTGTGATTTGCAAGCACAAAGGCACTGCTTCACCATGGCTTGTGTTCGGGTTTTTATAACCAGCAACACACTTGGCTTCTGAGCTCAGAATAACCACAGAGTTTGGCTCAAAAGTGAGCATTTTTTGCCCAAATTGTTCATTAACATTTTTTACCAAGCTGTACTTTGGAGAGGAGTGGGCAGAGAGGATTTTGAGTGATGTGTAGGTGAATGTTTGCAGTGAAACCTGGAGATTCCCTCACCAGAGCCATCGGTCGCTCCTGGGGTTTGGGATGGATTTAAAACCTTCTAAAACCCAACTCTGGCCCACTCCAGGGTTGATCCAGGTTTATTACCCAGCCCCAGAGGATTTTCCAGTGCTGTTCATTCTCCTGATGGGATAAATAGAGGCAAAACTGGCTAGTGGAGGTCCAAAAGCAAAAGCACCTTCCCAGCTGCCAGGCTGGCACGTGGACCTCTCATGGAGCACCCTGCCCTCGGGCACTCCTCTGCTCAGCCTGGAGGGGCTGGTGGGCAGAAATCTCTGCTGATCCTCTTCCCAAAACACTCGTGAGTAAAAAATGTGTATTTGGGCATGTGTGTGTGTGTTTTGTTTTATTTTGTAGGATTCTGAGCTTTTTGGGGAGTTTTTTTTTTGGGAGGGGGTTTGTTTCTTGAGTTTTTGGTGGTTTTTTAAATTGTTGTTTGGGTTTTTTTTTTGGGGGGGGGGGTGTGGGGTTTTTAGAAGGATGCATTTACATTTACATTCACGTTTATATTTACATTTATGTTCTATTTACCTGTTGGAGCATGTCCAGAGGAGTCCATGGAGATGCTCCAAGTGCTGGAGCCCCTCTGGAGCAGGCTCACCTGGAGAAGAGAAGCTCCAGGGAGAGCTCAGAGCCCCTGGCAGGGCCTGAAGGGGCTCCAGGAGAGCTGCAGAGGGGCTGGGGACAAGGACAGGACACAGGAATGGCTCCCAGTGGATGGGATCTGGGGCAGGAAATGTTCCCTGGCAGGGTGGGCAGGCCCTGGCACAGGGTGCCCAGAGCAGCTGCCAATACCATAAAGTTTTTAAGGCTCTGGACTCCCAGAGTGAGTGCCTCAGAACTTGGGGACCAAAGGTGAAATCTCTGCTGAGACAGAGCTGCTGAATTCCAGAACTGCTCCCCCAGGAGCAGGTAATGATGTTTATTTCCATGTTACATCACATCAAGAGCCTAATGAAGAGGAGTGATGGGCTTAAATTTGAAGAGCACATGGAATGTGATTTTTATTAGGTTGGATCCTGAGTGAACAGAACATTGAGACTGTAATTATGAATATTTTCCAAATGTGAACCTTCAATTAACTGTATCGGTTGTGTTTGTGAACTATGGAGAACTTGCATTATTAATGAACACACAAGGTTAATATTACTTTATTTATCATTTGGAATATGGCTTTTGAGTTAATCATACAAGTCCTGCCACGTTCAATTTTGATTAATGCAGGAAGTTCAGGCAGGCTTTGTTAAACAAATATTTATTATGTGTGATGTATTATAAAGTAATAAAGCATTTTTTTCTCCATCCCGGGCCCTATGTACAAACACCTTCTACTGTGGTGAAGAGTTTAACATGTAAGCAAACATCCTCTGGTTATGAGGGCAACAAATAAATCATGAGAGTCTCCTGTGTGATTTTTTTTTTTTTTTAAATTCAGGTTTAATCCCTCTTACGTGGAGGAGGCTGCAGTGTCCTGCAAAGGGTGTGATGTGCAGGTTGGCACTGAGGATATTTGCTATAATCCATCCCCTCCCTTCTACTTCTACTCCATTTCAGTGCAGTTGAAGAATTGGGCTACTTTAAAGTCCAACATCATTGGTAGCATGGCCAAATTATTCCAAATCATGAAGAATTTTGACAGCTAAAATAGAGTTTTGTGAAGTTTTGGGGAGCCTCAGGCTGGGGAATGCAGTGGCAGGGCCTTGCAGCAGATCTTTGCCAGTGGATCCTGTTTGGAATGGAAGGAGGATTTTGGATATGAATGAAAAATTTATTTTCCATTCAGTTTTTCTGCAACACAGCATTGTCAGCCACAAAGCTTTAACAATTAGGGAGTGAAATCTGATATTGTTAAGAATGCCAAGCACCCTAAATGTGGGGTTTGGTTCAGAAAAGAGTTAAGGCTTGACCTAAACCTCAGTGAAAGCTGAGAGACCAACACAGCAACCTGGTTCAAGTGTCTGAGGCTTTAAAAATACTCCCCGAGTCACAAGACTGAAGGTATAAATCCCATGAATTACAGCACAGTTAATGAGTTTCTTCTGAAGGAGGGTTCTTCTGAATGCCAATTTGGGCAAGTTTGTGTTGGGCACAAGGCCACATCTTAAAAGTGTTAGGAGGATTTAAGATTATTTCATTTAAGGGTGAAATATGAATTTTATTTTAAAACATGTAACCGTAAGTTTGTCCTATATAATTTATGTGTAGTTTTTTCTGGTTTAATGATGCTCAGCCCCTCCCTTTATACAATCAAAGCAGGGTCTTGTTTTAAAAAGGCCTGTGGGTGATTCAATGGTTTTTATTTCTTTTTTAATCTTAAAATCAAATTTTTTTAAAAATAAATGTTCTGTCAGCAATGAACAAATTTATCTTCTTTTTTTTTCTTTTTGATTTGGCCAGTAGAATAAATAAATAGTTGGGCAGTACCTGAGTTAGGAAGGGCTCCGTCCTCCTCCAGGCTTCCTGGAATTCCGCCGTGTCTGCTTTAACCAGCTTCAGTGTAGCTGTTACAATTTCCATCCATAATATATGATCAGTTTGTAAGAATTTCCTCTACATGTGAGAAACAGACTTAATGCCAACGTTCTCAAATTGGAGTTAGTTATAAATAATGCACTAATAGATGTGAAAGAGCGTAAATGATTCCTTTGTGTGGTACCTGCGAGGTTGTTAGTGCTTCTTTAAAAAACAAACAAACCCTCTTTTGCAGGATATTTATTCCCATCTCTTCCATCAAAGGGGTTGCAGTCTTTGTACCTTTTTATGTAAATTAAAAAATCTTTAGCCAGTTCTGTGTCAAAAATAAATAGTTGAATGAGCTTGCAGACAACATTTATTTTGTATGTACATTAATGGGCACTTCCATTTTTTCCTGCAGGCTAGAATCCACTTTGAAATTCATGTTTGATAAATTCCCTGGCTTTCCGAGTAATTTAGCTGTCTATAGGGCTGTTGATCCTTTGAGTGTATTGCTGAACCATTGGGACTTGTGCACCACATCTGCATATCCAAGTTCAAATATATACTCAAGATGATTGGTTTAAACTTTAAGTTGTTGATCTTATTCCTGATAGATTTGTTAGATTGTCTCCCATTTCATTTCTAAAATCTGTGCCTAATCCATAAATACCCCTTCTTAAATATGTCTCCAATAAATTCACTGATTGAGTTTGTCATTCTGCACAGCACAGGGCTGAATTAATATTCATTGTAGCCTGATAATCTTTAGACACAATGCTGGCTGCTGCTGTGTGTGTCAGTGGAGCAGGGCACAGCCCCAGCAGAGGTGCTGCTCTCCAAAGTAGCAAAATTCCCTCTGAGAATTCCCCTCGTGCCTCCTGAGCCTTTAGAAGGGGATCCAGGTCTCACTGGGGTGTGAAATGAGTGGGCAGGGATTGGGATTTTCAGCCTTCCTGAGGCTCAGGCTCCTTTAGCTTTGCTTTTCCTCAGGTGCCTGAAATGTTTGGTTTGAGCACTCGGTGGGTGCCTGGGGAGGCTCCCTGGAGCAGAGGCTGGGCAGAGGGAAAGGAATAAAGCAGGGATTTATTAAAAGCCCTTCAAAGATCACACCTTGGGCAGTGCAAGCCTGGCCAGGGCTCCCCCAGGATGGACTCTGGGTCAGGAGTTTCACATTTTTGTCAGTTTTGGTCCATTCCATGTTGGGGTTCATTGTCCAATTGCAGCTCCAGGTTCTGCAGTCCCACCCTCCCCGGCTGCTCTCCTCAATTTTCTGTTGTTTGCACTTTTTGGGGCTGAAGCTGCAATGGTGTCCTTGGGCTGGCAAAGGATTGTTTTGTCTGACTGAGCTGTGAGGAGAACTGGCTCACACTTTGTATGAAGTTCAGAGTCACACACCAATGCAGTGCAGAATGTGGAAAATATGAAAACTAAAACCTGAGGCATCACAGTGAGAGGGGATGGAGCTGATGCAACACCCAAATTTCAGCCCTTGGAGCAAGGCAGAGCCACAGCACATTGCAGCCAGGCTGGCCCCAAAGCTGAGCTGTCCTGAGCTGCTGTGCAATCCCCTGCAGGCCCAGGAATTCCTGCCCTGCCCTCTGCTCCTGCTCCCAGTGCCACAGCCAGCCTGGAGTGAGGCAGGGATGCAGGACTGGGATGCTGGAGAGGCACCAAATGAAGGGAGCTCCTGCACAGGGGTTGTGTGAGCACAGGGCATCACTTCCAGTGTTCACCTCTTCCTCACAAGCTTCTCTACGTTGTGGCACCCTTTGGATAAAGAAAGGGGGTGTTTAAAAGACGTCCTGTGAGTGTAAATGAATTCAAAACTCTTTTTAAGCATAAGAAATTCTGTTATAAAACAGAATTCAGTCATTCTGCTGTAAAACTGCTTATCTGATTTGCTCTGAGTGTGTCCAAATGCACTGCAAGGCAGGAGAATCATTCAAATAATTTAAACTTGGAACTATTGGGATTTTGAAAAGCCTGGTATGGTGAAAGGTGGTTTGAACAAGATGGTCTTCAAGGTCCCTTCCATCCCAAACCATTCCATGACTCTATTGTTTATTTTCTTGTCATAATTTTAGAGGATTGACATTTATTTTCTTTGTTCCATTTAATAAATTCCTTAACTTGCAAAGACTCTGCTTTGCTTTCTAGAGGGGTGGGGTAAGGTGACAGTGTGGGTGCAATAACCTAGTCTGGCACCAATATAACAAGAATTTCAATTAAAATCCTCCTTTTTTTTGTTTCTATTCTTTGTAAGGAAATTATTCTGATAATGTACCTTGTGTGGTCTTTCAAGGTAAATTCCAATAAGTTCCTTGTCTTAATTAATAAACCCGATCTGACTAGTGCTACCAAGAGTCAAATTCAGAGTCTCTGGGGCCTTTTTGTGACAGAGAGGAAAAGAAATGCAGTGGGGAGTGTTTTCCTGCTTCTGTGGGTTTGGGTTTTGTGTTATTGTTTTGATTGTTTTGTTTTAATAATAGCTAAAAACTTGTCTTTGATTTAAAACTCTTAGGGATTAATGAACTGCATTGCTTTGCATCACAAGGATTAGAGAAATATAATTTCTAGTTTTAAAACAGGTGTAAATATATGTGTGTATATGTATATATCTTGCTTGTCTCACAGAGGTTAATGTTTATTATTAAATATATTTTTAAGGTATTTGTAAAGATTGCTTTTAAAATACCTTTTGTATTATGCTTTTGTAGGGGAGAGAGATGTGTGCAAGTGCCCCTGAATGGGGAGAGCCCTCAACTCTGACCAGAAGTTTTCATTCTACGAGAAATCCAGTTTTGTCAGAAGCAGCACCACAGTGCCACTGTATTTAACATGATTTACTACTTTGCTCACTTAAATTAACAAATTGGACCATATTTCATCCAGGTAATTAGGCACATCTATAACCTCAATAATGTGACTTTCTCACAGGTGCAGTCCCACTGAAGTCCATCAGCCCAAATTCATCTTCCGAACTGAGCCCATCCAAAGCTCCAGGAGATCCTTCCCACCTGCATCCCTTGATTTTGGGCTCGTGTCAGTCCTCTGCTGCCCACTGCTCTGAACAGCCCCAGTGTGTGTGGTTTGGAATGGTCAGTAAGGAGTTTATGCCCAACGTGCCCTTAGATTGGTGATGAAGTCATTTTTATCATAAAATATGGATTCTGCTGGTGGAAAACATCAGACCCAAGCTTCAGCATCCTTCTGCTCCATGTCAGTGCCTGGGAATTCACACGTTGTGTTCCCAGTGCTTTTTTCTGCTCTTCTGCTCTTTTCTGCTCTTCTGCTCACTTAATCTGGGATATTGGGCTCTGAGGCTGCTGTGATCCTGTTTCATGTAAGGAAGAGGTGGCAGAACTCCAGGGAAAGCCCAGCCCAAGCAGAGGGAATTTCCTGGCTGGAAAGTGGAAGAACGCAGACCTGGTGCTCCTGGAAGGATTCATTAAATGGTTTGGGTGGGAAGGGATCTTAAAGCCCATCCAGTGCCACCCCTGCCATGGTCAGGGACAGCTTCCACCTGTCCCAGGCTGCTCCAAGCCCTTTCCAGCCTGGTCTTGGACACTTCCAGGGATCCAGGGGCAGCCACAGCTGCTCCGGGCACCCTCTGCCAGTGTTTTACTACCCTCATCATAAAATCTTTCTTACATCTAGTCTGAACCTCCCCTCTATTAGTTTAAACCATTCTCCCTTGTCCTGTCTCTACAGGCCCTACTAAAAAGTCTGTCCCCATCTTTCTTAGAAACCCCTTTAAATCCTTTTACCTCTTTACTGTATTTTCCCAGTGAGAACGCTTCCAACAGCGGAGCGTGTCAAGGGAGCAGAGACACAGCCACCACTTCTGCCTCTTCCCACTGCTCTCCTTTGCAGCTCCTCAGCATGAAACAGCCCTAGAATTCACATCTGAGCTGGGTTTCTCCACTCTTGAAGTGGCCCAGCCTCAGTGAGAAGCTGTGTGTGTGCAGCAGTGCTCCCATGCAGTTTGTAACCCAAGGTCTGAGCTTTGGAGCGGTGCCGTGTTCATCCCTGGGGCAGGTCTGGGCAGGTCCGAGTTTTGGGCTTGTCTGGAGCTCCCTGAGCTCTCCATGGATTTTTCATGGAGCCAGGAAGTGCCTGGCAGCTGTCTGCAGATGTGCCTGCCTAGGAGGGACCTGTCCTTACCTGCACACTCCTTGCGTGGCTGCTTTCATCTCTAAATGCTTCCGTGGATTTCTTCCTCAATCCTCCTTGATTGGGAGAATCTCCCTGACTGAAACATCCCTGAATCCTTCTGGATTCTGCTGGGGTCACTGTGATTCAATCTGAATTATTTCTATATTTCTTCTGGCTTCTCCTCTCTCCACAGACCAATTCTGGGCACTTTCTCTCACATCTCAGCCATTTTCCCATTGTTCCCTTTTTCCTGCTCATTCTGAACTTCTTCCTCTGGGACTTCTGAGCATTTCTGAGAGATTCTTTGGGGCTCTTTCCATTGCTCTGCCACCTCCTGATTTTCCCTGCACCTCTCTCTTGCCTGGTGAGGATTTTGCTCTCCCACGAGCCCCTTGTTCCTTCCCAAGGTGCTCATTCCCCCTGCTCCCATCCCTCCCGTCCTTCCCCTTCCCTCCCTCCCTCTGGGGCTGTCACAGCAGCCCAGGTTTGCTGTAGTCAATTTTTGTTTCATCTTGTAGTCAGTCTTACATAAATAGTGGGAGTTTGGCCTTGCCCTGGGTGATTGATGGGAAGGTATATTTGTACATATCGATTGAGATAAAAAATTAGTAGTTTGCAATAGGAAAGGCAAATTAGTCATCAGAAGGAAAGGTGCTTGGAGTATTTTAAGAGTTCCTTGATTAATTCTTGTGCTGTGAGTTCTTCTGACAGTAAGTTTTATGTCCTGAGATGTGGGAGGATGAGGCAGTAGTATCAGGTTATTGCAAATTTTACTTTTACTCCTCGCTGATTTATTTTACTGGCTCTCTCCACGATTAGACACAGAGGGCTAAAAATGACTTCATTTTGGGGTGACAACTGCCCTTTTCTGTGCTGAAACGAGGAACCAGGAAGGAGGGGGAAGGTTTCAGCTGTGAAATTATTTTCCTTTTTATGAAAATTAATATTTAAAAGCTAGCCTGTATAAAATCAAAATAGCCTTTATCCATGGTGACAAGCCCATCAGCTGGATGTTATCTCTAAAGGAGGAAAGGACTAATTCTGTGATACACTGATTAGGCTTAGAAGTAATTTTTTTCTCTGCTTACTTGACAATTTTCTCCCTAATCACCTCATTGAAAGTAGTTTTTAATAAGCATCATAGGAGGCTGAGAGCTCTCGATCTTCCTAAAATACTTTCCACTTTTCCAAGGATGCTGCGGCATGTTTTTTAGTTTTCCTTTATTGCAAACTATAATAGAATTCTTCCCAATAAAAATTGACTTATATTTGGCACTTTTAATTTGTCCAAGAATAATTTAGATAGAAATTCCAATTACTTTGGAAGGGCATTTGCTCCGTACTCTCTGAGCTTGTTTAAAAGGAAGTCTTTGATAATTTGCAAGCATTTCTCATGAAAGGTAATTTTACTTAACTGGAATCCAGAAGGAAAAAAAAAAAAGAAAAAGGATGCACAGAGGTTTCAATTTTTAAACTGATAACAAAGCACTATATTTGTGCTGTTACATTTCAGCACAAAGAGGCTGCAAAATAACCTTTTTTAGTTAATGGGAGAAAAAAACATTTAATTGCTGTGAAACAGTTATTCTACATATTATCTCTTTGATTAGCAGACAGTTGTAAATGACTTACTCAATGTAATTGCAAACTCTGGCATGGAATCCAAAGTAAATTATTTGTGTTTGCAGTCAGGGTGAGTTTGAACAATTTTAATTGCAGGAATTTTTTTGAGCTTTGCAGAGGTTCAGGGTTTTTGTGGGTGTTTGAGTGTTGGTGCCCATCAGGCTGGGATTTGGGCACTGTGGTTAGCAAAGTGTGTCAGGAAATGCCAGCACTTCTCCTGGGGTCTGCTACAGCAGCGTCCCGTCTTCTGAAGCATTTCCGAGTCTGCTGGTTGAGGGGAAAAAATCATGGAATCAACACATCCTTGAGGTTGGAAAAGCCCTCTCAGACCATCTCAGAGTCCAGCCATTCCCCAGCACTGCCAGGTCCAAGTCCCCACGTGCCACATCCACACAGCTTTCAATCCCTCTGGGATGGGGACTCGAAGTGTGCTGGGTGTCTTTGCCACCTCCTTCCCTGCTCTCCTGTGCCTCACACCAAGCTGCAGCTCTGACAGCAACAACCTCCTGCAGCCTGGATCTATTCCCAGCTCTGGAATTGAGAAAACATTCTCTATAAATTAGGGAAGATGATTGCTTCATGCCGTGGATGCAACTGGATCTGATAATCCCAGTCCTTTGCAGAAGGCAGGAATATTCGGGTTGGTATGAGAAGGAAGGAAAGTGTTGTCAGTGGGAAAACCAGGAAATCCTGGAATTCTGAAGTACAAACCTCCACCTGTGAGCTGCTGCCACAAGGAGAAGCACCAAGAGGGGTTTTTCCATGAGCTCTTCACCCCGTGATGGTGACTGGCAGTGGCACCACCCAAAACACTGAGCAAGAGGGGACCTGTCAGGGCTCCAGTCTGGAGGGTGGCATCAGCCCTGGCTGGGAGTGCCCAGGAACAACAGAGATAAATTAGGGGACTGTGAGCAGAAAACTGTCCCTGTCTGAGGGATTTCAGAGGAGATCCTCAGCCTGGGCCTGGTTTGGGGAGCTGATCTCCTGCAGGAGCTCAGAAACAAGAGTTCAGTGAATGCCTCTGGTGGAGCACTGAAAGTTTTCCCACTCCTGTACCCACCCATCCTCTGCTGCAGCACTGAGGGCCAGATATTAAACTGAAACATCTGCACTTCAAAATATTAATGTTTCCAAGGAGGGGCTGGGAGGACTTGGCCGTGCAGTTTATGTGAATAATTTTCTGCCGTTCGTGGGAGCGCTGGGAGCTGCTCGGGACCTGAGGATCCCCTGCAGGTGGCTGCTCTCTGCCACCAGCTCGTGTCACTTTGTGCCACTGTCCTGATGTAACAGAGACCCTCACGGGGCCAGATTTCAGCCAGGGTTGCTCGAACAAGAAGCAAAGCCAGGTCGTGTGCCAGATCACACAAGGCTCTGCTCGTGTGTGTCACACAAAGTCACCACCCAGCAAACACAGGGTGAACCAAAGCAGGAAAAGAGAAGAAGCAGGTTATAAAAACCCAAACCACGTGTGCAATTGTATATGCAAAGACCTTGTTTGGGTTTGTGCTGAATTTCCATGAGGAGATTTTTTTTTTCCTTTGCTGCAGCTGCACAGATTCACTGGATTCTTGTGAAACGGAGCAGGAAGGGCTCTGGGCTGCCTCTGCTACTCCAAGTGCACCTCTGCCACCAGCCAGGGACACAGGCAGGCAGCCAGAGAGGCTGGAAACATCCCCCTCCTCCTCCTTAATGCCACCAAGGGTGAGTTAGAGCTATTTACTCTGGATTAACATCCTCAATTTCTCTTTTAAACCATTGTTTTAGACTTTCCAGTCAGTTCTCATTAGTTACTGGTTTAGAAGCCCATGGTATATTTAGACATCATATACATTTGTCAGTGAAGAGTAGCTTAAATGATCTACTTTGCTCACTGCTTAATTATGTTATTTTACTGTTCCTGAAAACCTGACACAAGGCAAATTTACATTACTGTGCTCCTAATTAGCCAATAATCCTTAAGGATTTGAATGATACATACCCAAAGTAATTTCCTCGTTCACTAAATATGAATTTCCTTACGTTAGGTTAAGAAGATGGCACAATGACAGCAGGCATCTTGGTGATGACAGCTCTCGACGTGTTTGTCTCCGGAGTCAAAATCTATTAAAAGTCACATAATGATCTCAGCACTATCTTAAAGTGTGGAATGTGAAATCAATAGGGTTGTGTACAAAGGGGAGCCAAATTTACCTCTTTTAACCATTGTTAGGTTGTCCAGCACTCCAGGTTACTGAGAGGTGAAAATATTTATGGTTTTCGAAATATCTCAGCTGGAGCTCCCTGTTCGTGCAGCATCTCTGAGGCTCCTTGGACCAAGTGAAAATGCAGATGTGGAGGAAGCTGCTCCAAAAGAAAGGCCTGGTGGCTCCTTCCTTCCTCAGACAGCTCATCTGGTGCCTGATTCTGTCCCTCTATTCCCCCTTGTGACACCAAAATCTGGAGCCCTGGGACCTGGGATCCTCAGCACAGGAAGGATGTGGATCTGCTGCTCCCGGGGCTGGTGCCCCTCTGGAGCCAGGCTGGGACACCTGGGGCTGCTCACCTGGAGAGGAGAAGCTCCAGGGAGAGCTCAGAGCCCCTGCCAGGGCCTGAAGGGGCTCCAGGAGAGCTGCAGAGGGGCTTCCCAGTGCCAGAGGGCAGGGCTGGGTGGGATCTGGGGCAGGAATTGTTCCCTGGGAGGGTGGGGAGGAGCTGGGATGGAATTCCAGCAGCTGTGGCTGCCCCTGGATCCCTGGCAGTGCCCAAGGCCAGGCTGGACACTGGGGCTGGAGCAGCCTGGGACAGTGGGAGGGGTCCCTGCCATGGCAGGGGTGGCACTGGGGGAGATTTGGGGTCCCTGCCATGGCAGGGGGGGCACTGGGGGAGATTTGGGGTCCCTGCCATGGCAGGGGTGACACTGGGTATTTTTAAGGTCCCTTTTAACTCCACCCATTTTGGGGTTCTACTATGCAAAATGCAGCATTTCACACTCAGCTTTGTGCTCCTCTCTGGCTATTGAACTCCAGCTCTTTGAGAGATCTTGTCTTTGTTGTCGCTGCTGCTGTTGGGCTGGCTGGGGCTTTGTGGGGATGGTAACAGTTTGTGTTTTCCACTCTAGACAGTTTAATTTAATGCATTATTACATTTGATCCAGATGCTACGGTGATGGGTGCATAAAAATAATTAAATACAGATAAATAGACCGTAACAACTTCGCCATTGCCAGTTGTTGTAACACGGAGCTACGTATCAAAAATGCAGTGCCAGAAAATTACTTGAATTTCTAACTGGTGCAGGAAAACTTTCAGTGGACACTGTGACTGGCAAGCAGAGCTCAGTGTTAATCTTTTTCCACGTGTCCAAGACTAAAATTCATGCAGTAAATGGGAATTCCAAGTTTTCAGTCTCATTCTATAATTTTTCCAGTGATTTTGTTTGTGAAATCAAAACCCTTGTATTGGCACTCTTATTCTTCTTATCTAAGTTACTTTTGCACTTTTAATTGTGATTTTTTAATTTTTAAAATTTTAAAATATTTTTAATTGTGAAAATATTTCTTTTTCCGTATCACAAACTCTTTTTTTTTTTTTTTTTTTTTAAATGATTCTGGCCTTTTAAATGTCTCCCCAGGGGTTTCATCTCATGGTGAGTGAAAAGGCTCCATTGCACAGGGAGACACAGACAAACAGATGCTGGGACTGGAACAGGAACTAGAACTAAGACTGGGACTGGAACATCCATTCTGAGACTAGAACAGGAAAATCATTCTCTGAATGTCTCTGGACAGTGAGAGGAGCAGTAAAGGATCCTCATATTCCAGGACAGCAGTGCTGTGTTCCCCTGTCCAACAGTGCAGAAACCACTGTGCAAAATAAGTGATGGAGGAACCTCATAAAACAGGATAATAATATTTCAGCCTGGTTAGCTTAAAAAGAAATGAGTAGGGTGTTCAGAGGGTTTGTCCTCAGCCTGCCAAGAGAAAAACTTTTCTGTGATGAGAAGAGGTGGAAAGAGCCCCCTTTATCTGCCCCTTGGCAGATGCACACTGGGCCCATGCCTTGTGGAAGTTCAGGTGCTCCCTGCAAGGCACTTCCCATTTTTCCTCCTAAAAATGAGGGGGAGCAGCTTCCAAACCCACTTGCATTGTGTGGGTTCACATGAGGTTCAACCCCAGGAAATGAAGGCGGGGTGCTGAGTGCCCGTGAATTTCAGTGGGAGTTTGCCTTGAATGGGGGAATTTGGGAGAGGCTGAGCCCAGGATTTGTGTGTGTTTGCTCATGGATCAGTGAGGCACACGCATCTGCAATTGAATATGCACTTTGTTAGGTTAAGAAACATTTCTTTATGCTCTGCAAAGCAAGTGAATAAAACCGAGGGGGAAATATACACTGTGTCAGCTTGCTTGTGTGGGAAAAAATACTTTATTTTCTGTTGTAAAGACAAAGAGTGCAGAAAGAATAAAAGCTGTGGTGTGTGTGATCATCCTATAGAAGCAGATTAGTAAAGCACTGTGGTACCAGTCGTGTTGTGAACTTAAAGCCACCCCTAATTAAACTGTCTGCATCCCCCAGCATTTCCCTGTAATGATGTCAAGCCGTGCAGCAATTAGTTGTCTCTCTATGAATGTAAACACTGTTTGTAAATCATATAAATTTAACCTGCTTGGCTTCTTGAAAAGCTCTGAAAAGGGAATTAATTATTATTGTGGATTTTGGAGTTATGATTTATCCAATTGTTTTTTTGAACGTCTTGATCTAATGTTTTCTGTGGTTGGTGGCAATTAATTTTGGGAGCAAAGGTAGGGCTTATTAAAAATCTGGGATGTTGTTTGGGGTGGGACTAATGGTGTGCAAAATATTTTATTGCCCTAACACAACTGCTGGGGGTTTCTTTTAAATTGAGATTTAGTCCATTCCAAGGATGTGGGTGCCCTGACCTTTCAGCTTTCTGCATTTTTGCACCTCTTGTTCTACTTCAAGCTAATTTGAATGTGAAGTTTGAATCCTGAAGAAAGATGCCCTTCTGCAGCAGTTCATCTTCTCTTTGGAGATCAGACTAAATGCCCATGGCAATATGCTGGGAAACACAGCACATTACCATGAAATAGCTCCATTAGAGACAAAGAAATGTAAACAAAACAAACACATTTGCCACTGGTTTTCGCTCAATTATATTTCTCCTATTGATGGTGTTGCCTAAAATGAAGAAGTGCTCCAGAGCTAAATTTAGTAAACCTTTTGTTGCAATTTACTCCAGCAAAACCTCTGCTGCTGGAGGTGGATGGTTTACCTGAGCCATCAGCTACATAGCACGTTTATGGTTATTGTATTTTACAGGTTGATAGATTTTTATATTCTGTCCAAGTCAGGATCTTACACCACCTGGTTTATTATTTAGTAATTTACAGTGCAGTCAGGCATGTTTGGTTTAATGTAGGATAAACTTATAAATCTATTGTTCCTCCAGTTGCTGGGGTTGGTGTGCAATGAACTACAGAGCTTGATGCGTACATACATTTCAGCTCTGCTTATTTTCTTTGATAGGGAAGCAGGCAATAGATAACACAGTGACAGTGGCATCCCAGGGGACAGCAAAATGTGAGAGCAACACACCGTCAGGTTAGTAGGTCATTATTGTATGAGCACTGAGCCATTAATTGACTACTGTACCAGGCTCAATCTGTGTCAGATTATGGCTTTTGGCAGCAAGAACTGTTATCTAATAGCTAACTTTGTTTCTTTACTGCTTTTTTTTTAGTAGGTTTTCGGATAAAATTATACCTAAAAAGGTAAATATATTTGTTGCACTTTAAAAAAAAAAAAAAACAAAAAAAACCCAAAAAAACCCAGAAAAACAACCAAACCAATGTACAGAATAGTGGTAACGTCAGTAGGTAAAAAATTCCTGTGAGGGAGCAGATAGCAGAGTGTTTTGCTAATATTTATGAGTATTTTTTTACAAACTTGAGCAGTCAGATACTTCTTTTAGGGGTAATAGATATCATGGGTGTAAAACTAGCAGAAATAGGAGGTGGGTGCAAAACTAGCAGAAATTGATAGGTGGTGCCTGAATTATTTTGTTAATCTGTAGCACTGGGTGGCAATAAGAGAATACCCAGCCCGTAACAACAACAATAAACACCATTTGTGCAAACCTTGCTGCTTTCTCCTAAAATGTGCCCTAAAAAGAGGGGAGTTGTCAGTCCTGGCAGGGGTGATGGCCAGACAAGGGACCCAGCTCGTGGCAGGGCTGTGGCACCTTCCCTCAGCACCGGCTCCTGCTGGGGCAGGTCCATGGCTGAGCCCTGTAATGAGGGAAGAAATCAGTGATGTGAGGAGGATTTGAGGGGAAAAATCATCTGTTCCTTGGCCACTGGCAGCAGGCAGGGTGGTCCTCAGCCACCTGTGTTCATCAGAGGGCAAATTCCCAGCTTTACCAGACTGTGAGAGGCTGGGGATGTTGGTGCTCAGCCCAGTGCTCAGGTGAGGCAGGATTCTGAGCTGGGTTTAAGGATAAATCCTGGTGATTTCAGGTTTCTGCCATCTCTCAGCTGAGATCTTTTGGAATATGTCAGGCTGGGGCTAAGATGCTGTTTTAGCTCATCCCTGGCCCCTGCCAAATCCCAATCCAGGTGTTTCAGCCCAGAGGAGAGCGCGATTTAAAAATTACTCAGGTCTGAAAAAATCTTTTTAAGAGCTGGAGTGGGTGGGATGGGCCTTGGTGAGGTGAGTGTGTGTTCTTGGGCTTGGCTCTAAACCAGCTCTCCCTGTTGTCTCTAATTCCTGAGGAATCCTCAATCCCAATCCCAGAGGAGTGCAGGGGTGCTGGCAGGGTTTTGGGGTGCATTCCAGCTGTGTGACACATCTGCTGCTGTTCAAGTGATGGAGCCCCAGTTTAATTTCTGCCCCTACCCATAAATCAACCTGCCTGTGACCTTGGGCAAAATAGTTAATCCAGCCAGCCCTCAGTTTCCCTCTTTTGCTCCCCATTAAAAATGATTTGCTGTCCCAGGGTGTCGGGCTGGGCAGGAGAACCCAGGTGATTGCTGATAATTATCAATATGGAAAACCCTGGGAGAAGGTGGGAAAGTAAGACAGAAACCTTTATTTCATTAAAGTCGTATCTATATTGAATGCTATTACAGTTATTATTTTGCAGATCCCATTTCTCTGCCACGTGTCTGAATCTGAATAATTTCCACCGGATTTCTCGCCCCGTTAAAAGACGTGGATAAAAATGTGCAACAATTGAGCTCTGAGCATTTCATCTCGTTTTGTTATTCCGGGCTTTCTCCTTTTTCTTACAGCAAAATCATTTCTAGAAATTGGATAGCAATATGTAAAATACATTTTTTTTCAGGCAGTGATGGCTGATTACATTGATTCTACACAATGTAGGGCTCTTAATGGGGATTTCTGGCTCCCATTTGCTGTAAATTCCTGGTTCCCATTTGCTGCAAATTTCTGGTTCCCATTTGCTGCATCATGTGACGAGGCTGTTTCTATGGTCTCTGCTGCATCTTGTCCCCCTGGCATTTTTTTACAAACTCATTTGGAAGAATTAACTACCTTTTACGTATTTAAAATTTGACTCCACGGAAATCGATGTACAAATAATTTTTATGGTTACAATAAGTAGGTTCCATAACACAACACAAATATCTGTATGTAAATCTTGCCTTGGAGGTAGCAATCTACTGTACATCCCAGTACTTATCCCACTTTCACACCTAATTTTCTTTGTGAATCACACATAAAACTCACATATTCTCCGCTGTGCAATGAAATCAGGAATTCTTAGCATGCCCACACAGAAGACGTTTCTCTGAGAATAACATCCATAACTATTTTTTAAGGGGAAAAAAAAAAAGCAGGGAAGGGTTTGGTGCACCATTTATTTTTATGATAATTTAAATATGTTAATACTATACCTAAGAGTTTTTATACACATACACATTTTGCATAAAGAAGAGCTTTTACTCCCAAGCTTCGCTTTGTGAGGTTGGGAGGAGGAGAGAGAAACCTGTTCAGGGATCTTTGGACACAAGATTAAACAACACCAGAAAACTCCAGACTTTTAACAACTCTCTGGTACTGCACAGCAGCTGAAGAACACAGATTTCTCTTTTCAGATAGGTGTGTTAAAATTAACCCTGACAAAGCCATGAGGGTGTTTGATAAAAGGATTGACGCAGCCGAGATGCCCCCGGATCTGTGGGAAACAGCTCTGTGCTGGGTGGAAATGCATTTAAATGGATTTTATTTCTTGTTTCCTCCTTCCTGGAGTCGTTAAGGTTGGAAAAGCTCTCCAAGATGAGCATCCAGCTGTGCCTTGGTTTTGGTGGCAGTGCCAGGGCCCGTTGAGGTTCCTCCAGGGACACTCCTGGGGTTGTACCAGCTCTGGTCCCTTCCTCTCCCTGCACTTGAGGGGGTTTTACTCAGTCCAGGCCTGAGGGGTAGATCCCTCCTCTGCAGCCCTCAGTGACAGGACAACACTTCCCAGACTTGGTTCTCAGCAAAGACATCCTGAGGATGCTGCAGAAAGATAAACTTTTGCTGTTTTGACTTTATTGAAACACAGAAGTTCTTGAAAAATTAGTGCAAAGTTCAGTACAAGCAAAACACGAATGCTTCAGATCATTAATATGTATTATAAGTATAGGCAAAGTCATTTAAAAGCTTTATTTTCTTAGTTTATGATGTGATTGCTGTTGTCTGGGCTTTTAAAAAGTGTATCTATGTAATGGTAGGGGAATTTCCTGCAGGAAAACTGTCGTGCAATTAACCCTTGATTGCAGTTAGACCTTGCTAGCACAGTTCTGAGGATTTCATAACTGAGCAGAGCTGAGCCAACCTTGTGCAGAAGTTGGTCCTTCCACCCTTGGCGTCCCA
>VZUI01053308.1:0-28800 GCA_013401135.1 Cettia cetti
GGCCGCGCTGCGCTGCGCCGGCCGCCGCTCCGCCCGCCCAAAGGCGCCTCAAGTTTCAGCCGCCGCTGCCGCCACCTCACAGCGCCGTCCCGGTCAGCCCCATCTCCTTCCTGCCGGCGCTGCCACTCGCTGCCGCCATGACAGCACGGAGCCCCCGGAGCGCCTGCGCGGGCCGAGCGCGGGCGGGGCCGCGGCGCGGGGCGGGAGCGCGGGCTGCGCACGCCCAGGTGAGCGCAGGTGAGCGCAGGTGAGCGGGAGCCGCACCCTCCCTGTCGGCCCCCTCATCCCCGAGGACGCTGCTCACCTGTGGGGATGCAGCGCCCGCGTGGTCCCTGCCCGTGTTGAGGCTGTGCGCAATAACTTGTCCCAGACTATTGCAGTGTTGACAGAATTGATAGGGAAGGGGCCTCTGGAGATCATCTGATCCATTCTCCCTGCCAAGGCAGGGTCACCTGGAGCAGGTGACACATCCAGGTGGGTCTGGATTTGTCTCCAGAGAGGGAGAGTCCACCCTGGGCAACCTGTTCCTCTAGCTCTGCTATTCTCACTATAAAGTTCTTCCTCGTGCTGTGGTGGAAGTGCTTGTGTTTTAGCTTATGGCCATTACTCCTGTTGCTGTCGCTGAAAAGTGTCTGGCGCTATCCTCTGGGCACCTACCTTTGTGATATTTATGTGCATTAATGAGATCCCCTTCAGTCTTCTCCAGAATGAACAGGCCCAGCTCCCACAGTCTCTCCATAAAAGAGATGCTCCAGACCTCTCATCATCTTGGAGTCCCTTTGCTGGACCCCCTCCAGCAGTTCCTTGTCTGTCTTGTCCTAAGGAGCCCAGAACCGGACACAGCCCTCCAGACGTGGCATTTTTTCTTTTGGGAGGGGTGCTTTTGGAGAAGGGGGGTTGTTTGGGGAAGCGGGGGGGGGGGGGGGGGGGGGGGGGGGGGGGGGGGGGGGTTGTTTGGGGTTGTGGTTTTGTTTTGGGTGTGTTTGTTTGTTTGGGGTTTTTTAAGAGTCAAAGAAACCCAATGCGAAGAGCGGCCCCCCAGCCGAGCGCTCGGGGTTCACGGACCCTCCCCGGAGGAAAACCGCGGCTGTGCGGGAGAAGAGGATGTTTGGATGGTCCAGCTCCAGCTCCTGCAGCTGCCAGAACGATCCTGGGAAGGCGGCTGAGTAGCTTCCACCACCCAAACCTCCAGCAAGGGCGGGCGAGCTGTCGTTCTTCCTCCTCCTTCTCCTCCCTGGAGAACGCAGGGGGCGCGAATGTGGGTCATGAGAGACGCCACCCAGATGTTATGAGCTGAGGAAAAAAGGGAGCAGGATGGGGGAAGGAAAACTCGCTCTCTTCCTTCAGGTGGAAAGCCTGTGAAGGCGGTGCCGGTGGTTTCTGTTTCCCAGAGCCGGTGACACAGCCGCCTCCCAGCCCCAAAAGGTCCCCCCGAAGGGGGGGCAGTGCCAAACCCGGTGCCCCGAAGGCCCCGCCGAGCCCCGGGTTGGGTGGCGGAACCTCCACCTACAACTGGGAAACAACGAGAACTGCTGCCCTGTTTTGTGCCCTCTCCTAGGAAGATGTGAGCTAAAATAGGCACCAGTCCCATCCTCTCTCTTTTGTTTGACCTTTTACATGAATTGATATTAATCTGAGTACCTGTTAATAAAGAAGTGGGAGGGTGAGCTCCTCAAAACTCTTCTTTCGAGTCTTCAACTGTGCATTTTTAAGGAGACTGCATATGTTAATAAGGATTAGACGCACTCCTAAAGGCTGTAGGGTCCTCCAGCAGCTGTTTAACACACAGACAAGTGTTTGAGGTTTATTAACAAAGTATCACAGCCAACGTGGCAGCATCAAAGATTTCCAAAGGAAGGAGCATCTCAGGAATGTGAGCATAACCTGCAGACAGACAGATACAGAAAACAAATATAAGCATACGTACATTTTAGCACTTCACATCCAATGTGATATAAAAAGCTGTCATTTATGTAATTCTATGGCGGGAAAGGGAATGAATTTTTAAACTGGTAAAAATTCCTGTGTTTGGAAATCTGGCATTAAAGGATTTCCAAGGAAAATTTGTAGGGGAAATAAAATTTTCTCCTTATGTGCACTTGATATTGCACCATATATGGCACAGAACCATTTGGATGTACCCCTCCCTGACTGTGTTTACGCAGACAAAAAAAAAAAGGTAGAAGCAAGCTCAAACCACAGGTTTTCTGGAAAATGCTTTTCGAAGTGATCTGCAATGTTCCTTATAAGCATACCAAATACATTTGAAATTATTTAATATGAATTATTATTCTAACTGTATTATTACTACTAATATTAATATTATTCTCAACATCATATAAAATTTTAACTTGCCTGTGGCCTGATTTGAGAATGCCATACTTAGTATGTGTAGGTATCAAATTTCCCGTGGTTTTGGGGCAAAAAGTACGAGGCACTCAAGACAGGACACATTCCATAATAATGCCTGTTCCATTCCCTTCCTACGTAATTGTCTCACATTGTTACTTTTATCTATAACAGTGCATGTCAAGACTAGAACACTTCATAGCTGATCTCCTGTTTGAATTTCCAAGTCCTAAGAAAAGACTAAGCTCTTTTTTTTCCTTTTTCTCATTTTCCTTGGTTACATACATACATATACATTATTAGGGAGGGATGGTAATCTCTAATTTGAGCAGCAAACATCGGCAGTTTCCTCCTCAGAATGAGAAATGTTCAGAACTGTAATGTTGACACAGTCAGTCTCTGTGAAGCTACAGTGATCTTGCATGGCTACACACACACACTGTGTAATCTTGAAATTTTAATCTTCATGTTTGCTGCTGCCAGCATTTCCCATGCATGTTTTGGATTCCTTACATCTACTGCTTGAGCTTCCCTGTCTTTCTGAGTCATCTGTAGTGTGCTAAAGTACTACCTTACTTCTTCTAAGGAAGATACAATTTTTGTTTGAGCCTTTAAACTGGCCAAGTACACAAACATGTCAGCTTTATCTGCCTGCTTTTAAGTATTCCCTCTCTCCTTGGTCAGCCTTTATGGTTTCCATAAGGCTATTCTTTGCCTGGCAAAAAGCAGAAATGAAATAATATTTTAAATTTTTTACACACCTAGTGACTTGGAGTATGTGTTCTGTTTTTGGCCTCTCCTGTTATCCAAAGAGAATGTAACATTTGTTGTTAATATTTTTCTGCTTTCTTCTTTAACATCTCACTAGAAAGAAAATAAAATACAATAATTGCAAAAATCCAACTAAATGGATTTCAGATGTTTTCATCTAAACTGCATACTCCAATAGCTAGCAAATCCAGCTTGCCAGGGAAAGCAGCATTGTCACATTGAATCCTGTCAGATCTTCCTGTATTTCCTTACAGATAAATAAATACTCCCTGACTGGCCTTGATTGTTAAAGGCAGTGTGGTATGTGCATTAGTCGAGGCCAGTAAAGTTCAGCAGACTGCCAGTTTAGAGTTCCATAGACAATTGCTTAAACTTGATTTTTCAACCAGGTAAAATCAGTGTTAAATTCTTCAGCTGACCTGTTGATCTCAATTTGGGCTGGGTTTGTGTTCAAGCAGCCGTGCCAAAAACCCATCACCAGGGATCTGGAGAAACAGACTAGATTAGATTAAATAAAAGTTATTTAAAAGATAGCTGAGTTGGAAGTAAACCCTGTTGTCCTGAGCTTCCCTAATGTGGTTACAAGCCCAGTGTTGGTTCTGCTTCCCACAAGCAAACTGGCAGTGTTGTGCTAAGGGAATAAAAAAATGATAGTTTTCTCTAAATCTTACACTCCAAAAGAAAAATCAGAAAGCATGGATTAAAAATTAACTTTAACCAGATCTTGGGAAAGAACTCCACAAGATCTTATGGAAAGTACTAGTAAAATCTCTAAGCCCCATTTTAAGAAAAAGAATACTTTCTCTTTAAATAACCTTTAAAGTATTACCATGGGTGCTGGCTTAGAAGCTTTAATCAAATCTTCTGAACCCTCTATTCATCACTGGTCTGACCGCTTTGGGTCACTGCGTCCAGTTCTGGGCTCCTCAGCAAAAAGGACACACGGCCACACTGGAACAGGTCCTGGAGCAGGCCCCAGAGATGGTGAAGAGACTCAAGCATCTGGTGTAGGAGGAGAGCCTGAGGGAGCTGGAGGAGAGAAGCCCTGGGGGTCTTTTCAATCTGCATTAGTATCTGGTGGGGGAGTGAAGTACAGCAGCTGAGGAAAAGACCCACTTGCCAGCTCCGTTGCATCTGTTGTGATTTTTGGCAGCTGGAGTCATTACCCTTTAAATTGCTGCAGATAAATCTGAACAGTGCGCTCAGGGATCAGATCTTTTAAGTAACAGTTCCCATTTAGTTCATATAGGCTAAGAAAGCAAGGGTCAACAATAACTCATAACTTTCTTCTGCTTTCACAGTGCAAATAAAATGATGTTCAGTTTTGTCGGGGTCTGAGAGGGCTTCAAGACACCTAGCAATGTCAGAAAAAGTTTTAAACTAAGTATGTTTTAGCAACCAAGTACTCTGCCTTAAAGCAGAAGGAGGGAAGAGCAGTAATACATTTTTATAACCAAATACTTCTTAATCTTGAGCAATGGATGAGAAGAAATTGCCACAGGTTGTGCCTGGCAGGTTTAGATTGGATATTAGGATCAAAGGGTTATCAATTGCTGGAACAGGCTGCCCAGGCAAGTGGTAGAGTCACCATCCCTGGAGGTGTTTAAAAGATGTGTGAGTGTGGCACCTGGGGACATGGTTTAGGGGTGGGATTGGCAGTGCTGGGTTATTGGTTGGACTCCATCATTTAAGAGTGATTTCTCCAACCAAAATAATTCTATGAGTCTGTGATTTACGGCTTCTTTAAAAATCCTTGACTGGATATTAAAATTCAAATTAAAAAGCTGCTTTTAAATAGTGTTCACCTTAATATGAGAGGTCCTCTCAGTTTTTACAGAGACCATAGTCCTTCAAGAGAGCAATGTCATCCCAAAACAAAGATCAGCCTTGCCTAAAGAAGAAGCTTGCTTTCTTTTTGATTAGGTGTGAAGGTTTTTGCAGTATGTGATAGATGGCATTATTTCATTTTTTAGATATACTTTGGTGCATTTTTATAATGTACTTTTAAAAATGCATATGATGACATTTTTCTCATTTTTTCTTTACAAGTGTAATCAGTATAACACTTCATTTGTCTGCATCATATGCTTATGATTGGTGGATTGCTGCTATCAGTGTTCTTAAGAGCACTGAATTAATAAATGAATGTCTAATGAGTCTCAGCTAGGTGGCATTGGAAAATGCATTTTTATTCTCTAAAGAATTTATGCAGGCACTGAGCTGAAGAAGCTGCTTTACTTCATTTCTTTGCTTCTCTTAACCTAGAAGGAGTCTTCAAAATGTCAGTGTAATTCCTTACACTATGCAGGTTATATCAGGAAATATCTCAGGAACTGTTACCACAGCAAATTCTGAATAAGTTTATGAAACACCTCATTGCGTACTATTCTTAATGAGCAGTCTTTAATTTTCCCTTTGATTCTTCTGCATCCTTATTTTGTTAACCTTTTTTTCCACTCCCACATTTGTACTAAAAGATGTGATTGTTGTTGTTGTAGTTCTCTTAAGAATCCAGCTTCTGGCAGTACTGAAAGACTCGTATGCTTTGTTTTCTGCTTTGGTAGTAAACCTTACACTGGTTTGGGCAAAACAAAGATGCCTGACGAGCAAACAGACATTACAAATCATGTTTCTTCACTTGGGGCCTGTTTAAGCCAAATTTAAATTCATGAGGTCAGATACCTGTGCATTTTGCAGAGTGTGCTGGAGGGAGGTGTTTTGCACCTGTGCTCACCTGCCTTGCTGTGCTGCACCCAAAGGATTCTGTGAGCCTGTGGAAGCAGCTGATGCCAACCCTTCCCTCATCACATTCAGCTTGCACTGCAGTTGTTTTTCATGTACTGTTCAAACTCTTCAGCCAAGCCTGGTCGGTCCAAAAGAAGCGTAAGATCCAGAAATAGCTCCATATTAGAGTTTTGAGAGGGATTATGAGAGGTTTTCTGCATAAAACTCTGGTATGATCTCAGAGAATGTTTTGAAATCCCCAACAAATTGCTTCTCACAGAGGCTGGATTAAGATCTGTGGAGTAAATGCAGTTACAGGCCTGTGCTACATCGCTGCAAGGAATGAGTAAAAAAACTTGAATTATTACTATTATCATTATTATAAAAACATCTCACAGTTGGTAGGTATTGTGATGCTTCAATCTTTCAATCCTATCGTACAGTTTGAACTATAAAGGTTAGATATGCTCCTGTAATGGACACAGGAGCTGTATAATCTCCCTCTGGCTTTTAGTACTTCTCTGGATCACAACACTGAAGCAAAACCAGAGGAAAACAGACAAGCCTGAGGATTTTGGCAGTCATTGTTTCCCAGAGACCACATAGCAACTGGTGGCTACACAAAAAAGGAAAAAAAATAAGGGGGAGGGTGTGTCTCTCAAAATTCATGCTCTATTTGGTTTTCTTTTTTTAACAGTTTATGTACATTTTGGATTCTGTATTAATTTTGGCTCACCTGAAACCTTTCTATTATAGCTACTAATCCCTTATATTTTTCTGTCACACATTTTTTTGCTACCTCATTTTCTTTTTCATATAGCTTCTCCTGAATTGATGCTTTTCTAGGATTCAGAGGGAGGAGGGTCTGTGGGAGGGAGGAAATTTAATAGGGCTTTGTGTAGGAGGATGAGCAGGTCAAGGAAGAGAAGGTGATCTTCATGTTTTCAAAGGAAGGAGAAGAACAATATCAAAATAATGAGGTGAATTTAACAGAGGATGGAACAACAGAAAATGAAAGGAATAGGGACTAAGAACCTGTTTTAGAGAAACAGGAATCAATGGCAAGGATATGCCCAGGGAGACAGTCCATACAGGGCAGTAATGAATCTGTTCCTGCTTTAGGAACAGAATGGAAACAGGAATAAAATATTTAGAAGATTGCAGTTTTACCAACCTGCAGTGTCTTTCATTAGATTATTGGAAGCTGTGCACCAAGGAACATTCTTTTACTTAACTACCTGAGAAGTCACAAAGTGATCAAGGATTGTCTGACTGGATTAGCTGTGGTATTTTGCATATCAAGGCACTCAAACTGACTACTTTGCTAAGCAGCCAGGTGCTGTAAAACAGTAGCTTATTGTTAAGCATCAGGCACTGTGGAAGCCAGTATTTCCTGAAGATACAAATCTTTTCCATAATCCTTTCTGTATTATCCCCTATATCATATCCCCACTGGATTTATGAAACCAGCAATTCGCCTCTGATCCTTGCCACTGATCTGGTTACTCCAGTTACGACCAACTGAAAACAAAAAAAGTACTTCCACCTCAAAATGCTGTGAATATCTAGCTAACTCAGGGGAAATAGGAGAGCTGAAGAAAATCTATAATCTGGTAGCAGGGATCCTCTATTAGGACATAGAATTAAGGTGAAATAAGGAGATAGAATTAAGGAACTAATTGAGCTAAGGTAGATCTAAACAATCTCCATTGCATCATTCCCTCTTGGTTTGGTAACACTTGACCAGATGGTAATACATTGATAAGAGGTGCTATGGATGTTACAGTAATTCATCTGTGGAAGTACCAACAAGGCACTCAAAGCCAGTCCCAGCTGTTACCTGGATGAATACTCTGTGTGAAATTAATCTTCTTTACGTTGATAAAAGGTGCATTGTAGGATGAGTTGATGGAGTTGTGTGGTGACTTAAATATGACATCAAATGATCTCCCCAAATGTTATTGGTAACAGCAAGACCATTGTTATCTCTGCAGCTGCCAGCCACCTACTCACCTGCCTAAGGGATAAGCTGATCCATTCCTGTTAATGAGGATTAGACACTGTTGTGGAAACTATTGATTTTTATATGGCCAGATAAATGAAATTATACTTGTGCTATGTTATTGCACTTTCATTAAAAAGCCCCAGCAGGATCCTAGCACTTGAAAACATTGCAAGAATTCTGATCCAGACCATGACGTGCTGCACCCACATTGTCCTGTCTAGAATTACCTTTCATTACTGCTCTCTGCTGCAGAGTTTCACAAAGGTACTTAAGTATTGTTTCACTCAGGCACTGGTACTCCAATCCTGATAAATGCAAAAAGGCTCCAAAGATCTGGAGTTTTTTTTAAAACTTATTATAGTAGTTCTTATCAATCTTAAATCCAGAGAGAAAATTTAGAGAGAAAACATTCCTGGGAGACTTTGGTTTTCTCACATTCATGCACGGAAGGCCAGAGTGATGTTCAATAGGATTGTTTTAATCAATTATCTGCATCAGTTGAAGAAGCTGTACACTTCAGGTCAGTGAAAAATGCCAAAGGAGAAGGAAAATAGTAGAAGGCTAGCAATGCATGTCATATTTTGTTAATTTTTGGTCTCTTTAGGAATGGACTTCTTTTCATATGGGAAAATAAGAGAGATGGGAGAATGCTGCAGAAATAAATGCATGATGGTGATTATCTAACAGCCAAGTAGGCACTGGGAGTCTTTAGACAGAGCTTCCCAAATCATAGCACATGCCAATGGTGGCACGCAGACCACTGCCAAGTGCTGGTCAGGAAAAAGTCAAGAACTTCTGCTGCCTCAGGGGCTTTCAATAGCTACATCAGGTGCTGCACATTCTCCCCTTCAGACCTGCCCAGGGATCCCAGAGCACTTGGGCAAAGGCTTCTGTGAAGAACCTGGTGAATTCTCCTTCAGATAGCACTGTTTGTGTGATCCACTTCCAGAAACCTTGTGAATCTGAGGGAATGAACAGACTAGATTATCCCACATCCTACACGTCAGTCATTCTGAGTGCCTCTGGTAGATATTATTACTTTTTTTAAGTATCGCTAATCTTGCATTATAATAAATTTTCAAATTATTCTTAATTAACTCTCTTTTTTTAAAATCATGCAATTTTTAATTACTCTGCCAAATTCACCACTAATTGGTTCCCTATACATTAAAAAGCTAGCTTTCTTCTGCATGTTTCCATTTCTTTGTTATGTTCTTATGAGCTTGCAAATCTGTAAGCACTTTTCTCCATTTGCAGGCCAATGCGGGGGAGGTCAGGATGTTTATAAAGACCTGGAATTCAAAAAAATTCATTTTGTATTTTAGTTTTGATTACTGCCACTTAAGCGTAATGACAACATCCATCCAGTTAAAAGTTCAGGTTCATTGGAAATTGCCTTTTTTTTTTTCCCCAGTGAAATACAGCTAATCAAAAATGTATAAGCAATGCTTTCATAAGTAAAACAAAAAAAAAGGTAAAATAGTCTCATAAAATAAAATAAAAAATGGAGAGTGAACAACTTTCTGTTCTAACATGGCCATCTGTCATTTATAAAGACATCACTCCATTAACCTGTCTAATCAACTCCATTCTTTTTTCAAAGTTGGTTAGGTAAGTTTATGAGGAGACATAGATGTTCTCTTGATTAAATCTGTTGTAAAATGGCCTCCCTGGTGTTCTGCTTTGTGTGCATTTACACATATAAAGGTAATTACAAGCACATATCACTACTGTAAATTCCATGCTTGTCATATTACAGTACATGACATTTTCATTTCCTCCTGGTGAAAATGAAATATGATATTTTCTGTTCAAGCAATAATGACCAATTAGAGTTTGTTATTATTAATGTTTATCCGAAAGTACTCCAAGTCATGAGGTGGTTTCCTCCAAGGCAGCTGAATTTATAATGTGGAAAAAAGGGGGTTGACATGTTGCTATACCACCTTCAGCCATTCCCTCTCAAGCCTGGTTATTCCTTCAGCAAACAGGAAGATCCTTACGGAAAACCCACAGTGTAAAGAAGAATATTATTGAGTTCAAGTTTAGAAATGAAAACCCTGAGATGAGCTCAGCTGGTCAGAGCCTGGTGCTAATAATGTCAAGGTTGTGGGTTTGGTCCCTGTATGGGACATTCACTTGAGAGTTGGACTCCGTGATCCTTGTGGGAGCCTTCCAACTCAGAATATTCTGTGAAAACATTCCTTTCTTTCTGTGAAACCATTCTCCTTGCAGAAATTTCAGAAGCCTGTCTCTGACCTTTCCCCCCAGCGTTTTGCTTTTATGACAGGAAGCAGAGCTCAGCTGTAGCGCAGCAGTGGGAGGCAATTGAGTTGCACCAGTCCCGGTGCGACGTGGTCAAGTTATCTCCACCAGCATTCCTTCAGTGCCCTTGGGTGCCACCAGCAACTGGGGGAACTACTACAAACTGACCCTCAGAAGAACTGCCCAAGAATTAATCCAAGCAACTGGGAACCACAACAAGAAGGCTTCTCTAGCGTGTGGTCAAAGTCTGTGGAGATAGCTCAAATACTTAGTACGTTTTAAATACTTAATTGGTCAAATACAACCTATACAAATAGGTTGTATTTGGCAAAATGCCAGTTTTTTCAATGCAAACTTCATCATTTAGATGATTTTTTCAATTGGCTACTTCTTTGTTTAAAATAAAATACAAATCCTCAGATCCTGAGATGTGTAGATTTACGCACACAGAGAACTTCCTAAAAAAATCCTTCAATGGTGATGGAAAATACCCTTATTTTTAGAGGGGTTGGAGTCTGAGAATGAAGATTTTTATATTTGAAATCTTCCCTCTAGAAACTTTCCTCTCTAGAGGTAACCTGAGAGATGGACGACACACAAACCCACAGTGAAGAGAGGAGGAAAACCAGCTCTATATTCTATGTAGAGAGAGAGAGGGTTAAAAAAGAGCAAGCAGTTGGAATTACATTGTGGCATACCATAAGACAGAAAGCAGATGATAATTTTTGGGGCACTCCATTTGGAAGATGGAATCAGATCTTCTCTACTCTCACTGAAATTCAGTGGAGGAAGCTGGCTGGGGAGTGTTTCAACTCAAGGAATCGCCAGCACGTCTCTTGACGTATCTTAGGGTATTAGAAATTCAAAGGCAACTTAAAAATATTCAGGGAACTTACCCATAACCTTGTCTCAAGCATAGAGACAGAAGAATGGAGAATCTTTCCTCTTTCCTGGGTCATAAGCACCTGTGTCGCAATCACAGATAAAATGTGGCAGCTGTTTCACCACCTTCTCTCTCTGAAGGAAACTGACACTTAGAAAAACAAGGAGTAAGTTTATGGCACCTTTATGGTCTGAAAACAACAGGATGTGATACTATGCAGCAGCTATTAAAAAAAAAAAAAAGTGTGGTTTAGAATGATTTGTGTTTTACTGGCTCTTTCCTTAATATTTTTTTTTTCTAAAAAGTGAAGGGAGATAATTAGTATCTGAATCAGAGAGCAGAAGTAGCAGTGGCGGACTGAAAACTGAACTTCTGCCTGTTCTGGAAGCCAACAGACAGGATCTCATGAGAAGCTATGGATGTTCCAACCCTGGAAGTGTTCAAAGCCAGGCTGGATAGGGCTTTGAGCAACCTGATTTAGTGGGAGGTGTCCCTGCAGATGGCAGGCAGGTTGGAATGAGATGATCCTAAAGGACCCTCCCAACCCAAATCATTTTGCGACTCTGTGATTCATGGCAGGGTGCTCTGAAGGGCAAAGGGCCACAGAGAGTAGTTGGTCTTGGATGCCAGCCTCCTGAAAGCACAGGGACCATCCACCCAGAACTGCAGGAAGATGGATGTACACAGCAGGCAGCCAGACTGGTTGAACAGGAAACTCCTAACTCAGTTCAAATGTGAAAAGGAAGTGTATGGGGCTGGAAGTGGGGATGGGCTGAGCAGTAGAAACAGAGGTTTTGTGGCTCTGCGTGGATGGAGTTGGGTTTTGCTGCTACACGTTGCCAGACAGGGCATGGAATCCATAATCTTGGAAATTAAAAAAAAAAAAAAAAGAAAAAAAGAAAAAAAAAGCTTGAAAAACCCTGAGCAACCTGACTGATTTTTCCAACCTAAATTACTCAATTATCTATGTTCTTTACAGAAATCAGAGTTGAACAGGCCAGCCTAGACCACTTTCCTCAGGGCACTGTCCATCTGAGTTTTTACAGAAAGGTTACTTGCCATTTTAACTCAGTCATATGAAGTGAACCTAACTTAAACTTAATCCTTAGTGTTTCATTTCTAGCAGCCTTTTTTAAAAATTTGTGTGACATGTATATATCAGTATATGCATTTCTTTCTTGAAGGGGATGTCAGTTTTCAAATCAGGATCTGCATTGTTACGAGGATTTAAAGACAAAATCAATTAACATCCTGATTTAACGTAGGCTAGAATTGGGATTTTTTCTAAAGAGATACAGACTGAAGCCTACCTTTTCATTTTTTGTTTTTATGTACACAGGAAGTTTATAAGTGTATAATGTGATTTTTTTTAGTGGGAAGCACTTAAAGTTCTTGTTAAATATTGTCTCATTTTGAATATTGGTAGGTAGAAAAAAAAAGGGATTTGCAAATGTTTTCTGATAGCCAGTCACAGAAGAAAAAAATCCATGTGTTGTTAGCATGATGAAAAATAAAGAGTGCAAGAGTAGCGAGAATTTCCTACAACAATCACTGCACTTTTTATACAACATTTTATATAAATGAATGGATCTAAAAATATTTATAGTAGGGAAGTGAACTAGATGACTTCTTGATGGCACTTCCTGTAAACTATTTCTGTGATTTCTTTGTCAGGATATCCCATTATTACAGACTAAAGCCCAGGGCTGAGAAGTCTTTCTGCATAAGCTCATGCATATTGAAATATGCTGAGGTCTCTTTAGTTAGATCATTACAAAAGATCCAATAAAGAAGTCCTAAGTGCAGAAATAAAGGTTTACATGATCTGGTAGTGCATCACTGATTTTGATGGAAATGTCATGGGTGGTTTTTTCCCCCATTTATATTTTAAGTACATTTCCAGTAGAATGGCAAGGGTATTTATCTATTTCAGAAGAATCTTTCTTTTTCAACTTAAACTTGTCTTTTAAAAGGATACAGAATTAAAATAGGTGCTATCAGATGTTAGCATGTAACCTCACTGTTTAAATTTAATAAATACAGCAAACTGGAGTCTTGCTTAAAGAAAGAAGCAAAAACTGAACAAAGGGCTTGGGATTCAGCTGTAAAAAATAGATCTAAGTATCCACACTTTTTAAAGGCTTGAAGTTCAGTATTATGGGAGTGTGAACATTGTTGGGGACTGGATATTATTCTAGTGATAAGCCTATTTGCTGCTTTTTGAAAAAGAATTTTCCACTAAAATAATGGCTGCCAGATTTCCTACACCCCTTGCTTCCCTCAAATATTTTGGAGGCTCCCATCATCTTAATATAAGCTGTAAAAGGGATGATTTGGCCCTGGGATCACATATGCAGCAGTTCCTATGACACTTCAGACAGCTGGTAGTCTGAAAAGCACAATTTGAAAACACTTACGTGAGCAAATAACCATGTTCTCCACTTACTAAATTAATTTAATGAGCCACATTGTAAAATTATACTGCAAGCCATTCCTGATCCTTGAGATGAAACATGCTACTCTTCAAATAATGCTGTACAGTGAAATACTTATTCCTTGAAAGGGAAAAAAAAATCACAGAAATTACTTAATTTAGCTGTGGTATCTGATCTTTCATATTTTTAACATATGGACTCAGTAAAAGTGATGATTGGGTAAATAGACATTCAGGCATATGCCTTTTAGACAAAAACTTTTAAAGTCTCATTTTCTTAATTTGTAGTGGGTCTGGATAAAATGCATGAGGAAAGTCAGATTTTTTTTGCCGACTACAGCATAGTGGAAATCTTCTTGCATAATGATGTGTTAACTAAGTCATGCTTTTGGAGAATGATTTAAAGTGTGATTCCAGCACCAAGAGGCTGTGAAAAAAGCAGGGCACCATGGTGTCTCAGTAATTTCAGCATAGGATGTGCTGAGTTTGCAAGGAAAAAAGGTGGGAACGTTTGGTTTGGGATTTTTTCCCCTTCCTAATTTCCAGTTGCCCAAACTCCACCTCTGGGATTTTAACATCTCATGCATGATTAAGTGGAATAAATTATCATCAGAATAAATTGCATGATTGACTGCAGCTGAGTTGGCAGGAGAGAAGGGGAGATTTTAAGCTGCACCATGGGCAAATTTGGTGGGCAATAACTGATAAAGAAAATTCTCAACCACCTCACTAGAGCTTTTTTGCAAAATAATATAGGAGAATCAGGACTTTCAGAATAGCATAACAATGAGCTAAAACAAACTTGCATAAAAAGACACATGATATCCCAGTTACAGGACAACTCACTAGCAATTTTATGGATAAATTCCAGATTGTTCTATCAAACATCAGGGAAAAAAACCCCAGGGAACTGAGAAACACACAGATAAATACAATTTTGATAATCAATCCTTTGCTTAGAATAAAAAACAGGAAAAAGAAGAGAGAATAGACAAAAATGCCCTAAAACAGGTATATCTGAACAATCAACAGAAGCATAACCTGAAAGAGACGAGGATTATGGAGTGCAGGCATTATCTGCCCCCCCCACCCCGCTTAATTTGCAGAAGTAAAAAATTAAGAGGTAGCATACAACATCTGGCCTCTATTCCCTACAGAGGCCACATTTAATTGTATTACACTAAGAGACCATTATTCTGTCTAACAGCTTTCTGCTCTTTCAACCAGAGAACTCTTAGGAATCTGTCTCTACCTACTCCCTCCAAAGCAGTAACAGAAGGAAATGGAAGGAGATTCTGGGGGAGAGGGCAGGAGTGGCCACTCCCAGGGAAGGGAGTAATACAAGAGGTGAGAGGGGCTGGAAATTCACTGTGCTCCCTGTTATTACAAATGCTGGGATGTCATCCATGCTGGCAGTAGTTTTTTCTTCATAATTTATGTGTTATGCCATGATATTTTGCTACAGTGGGATCCAAACTATTCCAAGTATTTTTAATTAACGAGGACCCATAAAGGAAGAATTATATATCTATGCAAGAAAATAGGACAGCAGGGAGGTTCTCATGTGAGCCAGGACTCTAAAGAAAATGTTGCCAATGAGGCATAAAGCTGCCTGCATCTGGACTTAAACAGTGCTGTAAATACTTTGGATGAGTTAAATAATGTAAATTTGAAGCAAAATCAAAAGCAGAGCATTAAATAGGCTGTAGAAGTGCTACAGAAAAACATATCCTCACCAAAAATGAGCACTGTGTGACAAGGTGCTTGGACCTTGATTTTTTCTGCCTAAATTACACCTGAGCTGTTCACTAATGTTCCTCCCAATGAAATTCAGGTCTGACTAATCTATTCCTTAATACCTGATTGTTGTAGACAAAAATAAAGTGTTATAAGTATCAAAACTAATTTTCTTCCCTAAATTAAAGTATTTTAACATAAAGTTAACTAAAGTGAATTTGCCATAGAAGTGGGCCCTCAGGATCTGACTGTGCCAAGGTACAGAGCTTGGCTTTTTTGCTATGCAAGTTATTTCTGTAGATATACCCTGCCTGTAAGGTTTGCTAAACTAGAAGTGCAAAAACAGTTGTAGGAGTTATCTGAGAAGGGGAGAGGAGGATTTAAAACAAAGAGCTTGTGTTTTACTTACTTGTAAAGTGAAAGCAAAGGGAAATTTGGGGATAATGTGTATTACGTATGTTTTATGAAAAGTAAAATAAAATGGAAGATACTTTTTTACATCTGGAAAAATTAATTATCTTGATTCAGATGCCAAATAAAATGTTGATAATTCCTGCCTCAAACATGGAGTACATAAATAAGTTACACAAGAATTCTGATTTTGTTGTGCAGTATATTCATAAATATTAGATAAAAGAAGAATCTCAGTTACAGAAAGAAACAAAAGCTAGTGCATTCTCTTGGGTTTTTCTCTTATTAAAATAAATTAGTAGTATTGCTTGGATTCTTAAAAATAATTTTTATCCAGAAGTTAAATATCTTTAAATAAATGGACTGCATAAATTTCCAACATTACAGTCAGATTTATGGAGAAAGTTCCTTGTTTTTTTATTCTAGTAGATTGAAAAATATATTTTAAATAAAGCACAGTTTCTGTTGATTACTTGATAATAGTTTTTATATGATGTATTAAAAATTGGTTTCTAGGAAAGAGACTGTTTTGGTAGGAACTGAAAATTTTCACTGGTGCTTTAAAAGATACCACGAGGTTACATTTCTTAGGAACATTTAAAAATATCTTTGACACATGTAGCAATAAGAAAGTGTTATTCAAAGCTTCATCATTTAAAGAAAATTAATAGAAATCCATTTTGTTCAGATGGGAAACCTAAGATGACAAGACTGAACAAAGACTTTCATGCCCCTTTTTTTAATAAAGAACAAACAGTCATATCCTGAAATGTTGATGGAGCTGTGCACTCTTAGTTCTCCTTGGCTTTAAAGGTGCCCTTCTCTTTGTCTGCAGTGTGTCATAAGCGAAGTGACTTCTCCTTTCATAAGCCTGTATAAAGATCCTTGGGACTGATTTGATTTGATTTGATTTAGGGAAGCTGAGAACAGGAAAGTTTCTGGCACTTCTGTTGCCCTTATCTTGCATCATGATTATTAGCAAAGGGCACTACAGAACCTCTTCATGTTGAGGAAACTGTCTGCAAAGACCAGTAGTTTTGGGTGGTATAGACAAGATCTCAAAACAGTAAAGCAGTTTCATGGAAATGGACAAAGCTAGAGGGTAAGACAGACTTTGCTTCCTCTATGTTTCCAAAGATTTTCAGGGAGCTACATAAAACATCCTGGCTTCTGAAGTAGGATATCACATGCCTCGGTGAGGGTTACAGCCCTTCATAAGGAGACAAACAGTTCCTTTTCCCACAAAGGCTTTCAGCTAGAAAAAGAAATTAATTAGGCCTTAGTGTTTAAAGTGAAAACTTCTTTAGACCTTAGTTATTATCTTTACACATATCCTTTAAACCCAGTTCTAGTATAGGTGAGTATTTCACAACCAGCTCTGACCATAGGAAATACTTCTGTCTGACATGGTGGATATAAAAACCACATTTCACAGCTTACCTTCACTTCTGTCTCCCAGCAGTCAGCAGGAGCCCTCATGGGCCATTCTGGTGGGGCAGTAGACAGGAACATCTCTGCTGCTTACAGCCTCTGGTGAAGCTAGCTATTTTAAGAGATGTACTAAAGCCTAATGAAGCCCCTTACTCAGCACTGCTGATACTGCACCTGGAGAATTGTGAACGCCCAGGTGGCCAAGAAGGTCATCCTGGCCTGTTTCAGCAATAGCGTGGCAGGACCAAGGCAGGGATCACACCTCTGTACTAGGCACCAAATCCAGTGTTCAGTTCTGGATCCCTCACTACAAGAAGGACATAGAGGTACTGGATGAACCCAGAAAAAGAAAACAGAGCTTGGGAGGGGTCTGGAGCAGAATTCTGATAAGGGAGATAAGGGTGTTTAGTCTGGAGAAGAGGACTCTCAGGGGAGCCCTTAGTGCTCTCTAAAACTGCCGGAGAGGAGACTCTAGGCAGATAAGGGTTGGTCTCTCCTCCCAGGTAATAAATGACAGGACAAGAGGAAATAGCCACAACTGAGCCAGGGGAGGTTGTGATCGGTTAATTAGGAAAAAATTTGTTGTCAAGCTGTGGAACAGGCTGCGTGGGGAAGTGGTGGAGTCACCATCCCCGGAGGCATGCATAACCCATACACAACCCATTTGCTTTTGCAGTTTAGATGTGGCACTTGGGGACATGATGTAGCGGTGGGCTCGGCGGTGCTGGTTTAGCGCTTGGACTCGATGAGCTTAACCCCTAAAGGTCCTTTCCAAGCTGCAGGACTCCGTGACTCTGACTCCGGCGCAGGGCCGGGATCAGGCACACCGGGTCCGCGCCGCAGTGCCTCTGTTGTGCCACCAGGCGGCGGCAGTGAGAGCGGCGCTGCCTCCCCGGCCCCGCCGTGCTGGCGGGCGCTGCTGCGGGGCCGCGCTCCGGGCACCAGGCGGCGCCAGCGAGCGCCGGGCGGGAGCGCTCGGCACTGCTGATACTGCACGCGCCGCGCTCACAGCCCTGACCGCATCCCGGGATCCACAGCCTCTGGATCGCCCTGGTGGTGCATAGCCTCTGGACTGACCTGCGCTCATCCCGCTGGGAGATCTGCGCTTTGCGGAGAAGTGACGCGGGGAGCTCGTTCCAGCAGCCAGCGCAGGATGTTAAATCACAGCTGACGCTGTTTCAACCCCCTCCTCCGGGCAGGAAAAACTCCCAAGACCAAGAGAGGAAGGGAAATGAATGAAGCGCCTTGAGGAACAGGTTTCGCGGTGGTCATATGACTCAAGTACACTACAGGGACTTTTGCCGGCCATCATTATGGGAAATAAATACAAACGTGTACATCCTGGTCTCTGAGGAGGAAATACTCTGCTTTTTGTCCCACGTTAACAAGCCCCCGATAAAGTTTGCTCTGAGGCACGGCGTAGACCCTGCAGGAAAGCACCCTCCAAGCCATTTAATTCCTTCAGCAAGGCAGACCAAGTGTTGAAGGCAGTTCTTATCTGGCAATTACTCTGAGATACTTAAATCAACTTACTGTTACCATCTTGGTCCCTCTCCCAGTTAAGGAGCTGAAAACTCCTATAAGAACCCAATACCTGAACTACTCCTGCCTGTAGGCATCACCCTGCGGGTTTCCCTTGGAGACCAAAAGGAAGCAGGGAATGTAAAATGTGGTTTTTGACTGTTAGCTCCTGTGACACTGCGCAGACAACACCTAAGACAGCTGCTGATGGGGGAAACCACAGCCCTGGCCAGACACAACAGCAAAGATCTTGTCTGTCACAAGCAGGCTGCAGAGTCTCAGCAAGTCTTGGCTGGTACTTGTGTTTTGTGCTCTTCTTCATGGAGCTGGCACTCACAGCATCTTTTCAAGGAAAGGGGAACACTTGCTAATACGAATCAGTGCAGTAGGAATTGCAATGCTTCTTCTTTAACTGGCATGAGGGTCATGTTTCCTGATTTATTTCTGTACCAGAGGCCAAGGTTATATTTAATGTGCCCTTTGTATGCTTGCTGGAAATGAGGGAGGCAGATGAGCAGACACAGGTCTCAGAATTGTTGATCTCAGAGCTGGTCTTGATGAGCAGCAAGACACAAAAGTAATTTTGTCAGTGAGTAATGCATTTACAGACACATTGCATTTCCAATGGAGCAGGTGGTGGCTGCCCTGCACAGACATGGACACAAGGGAATAGTTCTGTGGGGAGGCAGGTTTTTGCCTATGCAATGATTTGGGAAAGGGCATTAGAATAACTTTGCAGCTCACCTGCCATCTCACCCTCAGCTTTTGCTGTTACCCAAGATGTCTATAAGCATTTTGGTAGGAAAGGACATGAAGAAAAGCCACTGTGGTCCTGCATTTGTAATTCTTTGTCATTGTTTAACCCAGCCAGCACCTCAGTCCCGCAAAGCCGCTCAGTCACTCCTCTCCCCTGGTTAAATGGGGAGAGAATCATAAGTGTAAAAGTGAGAAAACTCATGGGTTAAGATAAGTTGAATAGGTAAAGCAAAAGCTCCATACAGAAGCAAAGGGAAACTAGGAATTCAGTCACTGCTTCCCATGGGCAGGTATTCAGCCACCCCCAGGAGAGCAGGTGACTTGGGAAGACAAACACCATCACTCTGAATGTTCTTCCCTTCTGCCTTTTCCCCACACCTTGACGTGCTGAGCATGACTCCATATGTTATGGGACATCTCTTGGGTCACTTACAATCACCTGTCCTGGCTGTGTCCCCTCCCAGCTCCTTGTGTCCCCCCAGCCCCCTCACTGCTGGGGTGGGGTGAGAGGCAGAAAAGGCCTTGGCTCTGTGCAAACCCTGTCAGCAATAAGAAAAACATCCTTATGTTATAAACACTGTTTCCAGCAAACAACCCAAAACACAGCTCATGCCAGAAAAATAACTCTACCCCAGCCAAAACCAGCACAGCTTGGTTCTATGAGAGGCCCCAGTTATTAAAAAGGAGGTACAAGGAGCCCCCTAACCACAATGTCCTAACCAATCCTTTTCCTTTAGCACCCAAGAGAGACACAATTAAAAGCCCACATCTTTACCCAGCAAGGCTGCAAATAAAACCAAATGCATTTTATTTATTTACCTCAAAATCTCCATAGCAATATATTCATTCTAGATGAATACAGCATGACAGACAGCTTTTCTTGGTGTCAGGCAATTAAACCTTTATCAAGGTAAAAATTGAAACACTAGGTTACAAATAATTGCCATCAAACATTGGTGGAAGTTATGTTTGCCTGATTCTTTTCTACAGCTCACTAAACATATTTTTCTGGAATATGCTCTTTTATATTTGTCAGAGAGTAATGCAGAACTTGAATTCAGGTATATGGATGAGTCTTAAAATATTGGAAATGTCATTGTGAACATTTGTTAAAGCTGCTTGTGCCTTCATTCATTGGCTGTTTTATTCACTTGAACCCGTGTCATGTTGTTATGGAGAAGTATGCACAGGTACAAAGCTGTCAGGGGTGTCACAGCTAATTGTGTTGGACTCCAAAGAGCCTGAGGGTCTGTCCTGTCAGCTGCATTGTGCACCTGTAACTGATACCCACCTCCCCAATTTATACATGTTGGGAAGGTGCCCAACAAAGAGCTGGGCCATCTGCCAGCTCTCTGATTTCTGACTGTCACAGGCTGAGGTCTGTGAAATTTGACTTTGCTGTGCTACACAGTTACTTAAGTGCATTACCTGCCCTATGAGGCAAACAAATCAAATTTGATGCTGCTGCTGTACACTGTGTTCTACTGGGCGCTGTACCTCTTCTTTAATCCAGCCTTACAGCATCAAAGCTTTCACTGAAAGAAGATGTAAAATGGAAGGCAACAAACTGTCTGCATTAAGTGACATTTTACTGTGCACATCATGCTGGAAGGAGTCCTGTTTACCTCCTCCCTGTCGCTCATAGTCAGATCTTTTAGAAAGGAGAATATTTTGCATGGCTTTACCAAACATTTTAAACATAGTTCAAGTGTTCCTATGTGGTCAATAAGTGATAAGCAATGTTTAATAACCATTTAAAATGTATCAGTTAAAAGACAATCTAAAAGTGCTGTTTTTCCAAAGGCTCATGCAGAATTCAGAACACAGTGAACTCAGAAGCAGATACATTATGACTCCTGTGGGAAGTGGAGGACAAGCAAAAGGGACAAGGTGACTGTGAAGAAGAGGAGGTATAAATTTGCAGGAACAACAGCCAGCTTCACTCACCTCTCACAGGGTTTTCATGCTGACCCTGACAGCTGGCCTGGGCTCCCCTGAAATGAAGGCACAGGGCCCGTGCCTCTCCATGCCTCCTGTGTGTTGGAGTGCTGTTTCTCAGCCCCTGCAGAGGTGTCTTGCAGAACAGCTGGGGCTCCTCCTCAGCTGCCCAGAGTCTGCTTATGCACACTGCATGTGGGAAGGATTCTCCACTCCCGCTGTGCAGTTTGGGCCCAGATGTAAAGCAGCATTTTGGAAAAGATGCACTCTAGCATCTCATTGGCTGTTCACACTGTGATTTAGGGTTAACAGCTGTTAAGACAGAAGCAGCATGTACACATGTTTTTGTTTGTCACAAGGGCGTTTAAAACCAGACCTTGTAAATCTGAAAACAACAGTGGTGTTGGCAACACACTGTGCTCTGTGCAAGGGAGCGCTCTGGCCAACCATAGCTGGAGCATGATGATCACAGGGAGGAAGGGAATGGGGCCAGAGACGGGAGGGATTCAACAGAAGTTAGATGTGCTCTCACAAAGCATTTTGGCTGGTTCTTTGCTACAGGAAAACTTTTCTTCCTTGTGGCACCAAGAGTAAAACATGTTTTTGTTTATTTTAATACGTGGATCAAAAAGCATTGGAAAACAGTCATTTCACAGTGGTGTAGAAAAAGACAAGAACTTAAATACAAGCTGGGAGCAACCTGAAACACCAAATTAGAGAGATGGAATATAATCTTGCACAGATGCGACCATGCAAAGTGACTCACCTGAAAGGTAAAATGCTGAAGAGCTCATAGGTGTCTCCAGGAGCAGAGACTGAAGGCACATGGAGTCAGGACCCATGAGAACCTGTGAGGGAAACTTCTGTTTGCTGAGGTTTTCCCAGCTGATGGGATAACCTTACATGTTTTCATTCAGGACTGCAGCTGGGCCAGGCTCACCCAGGGTTAGAATACAGTAGGTGACAGACTGAATCAGGATGTGTCTACCTGCTCAAAATTACCATTCCTTTAGCTAGGTGCAAGTAACTGGCAGGTTCTGCCACCTCCTGTCACAATAAAGCCAAGAATTAAGGCCATTCTTCATTTTTGTTTTCATCAATATTTACTACCATTTCTTTCAAAACAATTCTTTTCAAAATAGGCCTCAGAATTACTCTTCACTTGGTCTTGGAAACATTGAAATAATATTCCTAAATATCAGCCTACTCAGCTGGATTAAGCACAGTATGACGTTTAACAATGCAACCATCACACCTCCACCCCATCAATGAAGCTAAATGAAAATATTGCTTCTTTCCTCTCCCTGTATTGAGTTGTCCTGAGAACTAAGCAGGCTTTTCTTTCAAATGCTGACAATAGAATTTGTGTCATTCAATCAGCACAACTGCTGAGTTTTGAAATAATCAGAAATGGAAGAAGATGGCAGCAGCAGATATTCTGCAAGTGCAGAATCACAGCACCTCAGATTCCCAGTGCTCGTAGTGGGCTTGTACAGAAGGTAGATAGCAAAGCAGCTCAGATTCACACACAGAACATTTCTAAATTACACTCTCAAGCCAAAACCAAAAATTACATGCAGCTGAAGCTTCCATGCAATCCTGGACACGATTTTAAATGCATCCATCTTCCTGTGGACCCAGTGCCATCCACGCTAAGTCAACATTAGGATTCTCCATATTTTCTGTGTGCTTTTGGGTCAGGACTTGCAAGCTCCCAGGCTCACTTGTAAACACAAGATTTCATTAAATCACTTGCATTTCAAAATGATGCTTCAGGATTTCATTTTATATGTGGCCCATGGTTTTTCTGGTTTTATACAAGCATGTAATTTAGTTTGAATATTGCTTCAGTTTTGGTCTTACAGAAGTGGCATGGATTTACAACACTGAATGCTGATTATCCTATTATTTGCTCCTAGGATAAAGCAGTAACCCTTTCCATAACAGCAGGCAGTGGCTGGGTAACAACTGGTAAGCAAAGATGAGTAGGAAATGAAAAGGAAAAAGAAATAAAACTGCTAGTTATTACAATAATGCCACAGACTGGGTCACACATAACCTGTCTTCTGCATGATTTCTACTTTGAGGATTTTGTGCTGATTTCTGCCTTCAAACCCATGAATACAAAGTAGCAACTGCTTTCAGAAAGCATTCTTCTTTTTCGGTGTCAGTTCTAGAAAAGCCTTTCTCTTGAGAGAAGAAAAGCATGGCCAAGCTAGAAGCTACTCCTACACATCAGGCTTACCTAAAGAAATGCAAGTATGAGAATCTCTTAAAGGGTGCTTGTCAGCAATTACCTCACTTCACCAACTCTATTTTCCAAGTCTGCCCCAGAGACCCCAGCACTGCTGGGGCATCTGAGGAGGCTCCCACAGGGCTGATGACAAACATCAGGCAAGTGCCCTGCATCAGGATCACCGTTTAGCAAGTTCCTCTGAGCAGCATTTGTTTCCTTGAAGATGCTCAGCTTAGTTCTGCTAAAGCTGCCTTAAATCCCAGATGTCCATAGCAAATAAGGAAGCAATCCAAATCAGAACGAATACAAAACCGGAAAGCTTTGGAGGACAGCAAGAAATGATGTCTCCAGGATTCTCCATCATTAATGGCTTTACATTCCTATTGATCATAAATACTGAATATGGGGTTGAAAGATAAATCGTTTGATGCCCCAGACAGCTGAGATGTAAGACAAAAAAAATAGAAGAATGCAGGCTGTGTAGCTAAGAGCTGTGATTGCTGCCTCTTTTAAAGGCAACCACAAGTCATAAGCATTGTCTTGCAGTGGGGGGTGAAGCGTAGATGAATGAGAAATAAACCCCCCATTCCTCGGGGCTGCTGGATAACGCAGCCAATGTGAGCACGGCCAGCTCCTCCACCCCTCGGGATGCCTGCGCCAGCTCACCAGCAAGAGGTGTGTCCTTGCTCGTCTGGAAAAAAGCCTGGCAGGCAGCGAGCTTCCCTCTGAGCTCCGGGGCTGTTGGACGGTGGGGAACTGCGCATGACCTGGCAGTGCTGGAAACAAGTGCCTTCAATATTGCAAGGCTGATCCAGCAGGATACTTCATAGCACGCGTCGATCTCTAAAGAAGAGTGGTTGCCAAGGAAACCACTTAAAAGCCTGCCTTAAAATATTTGCTACATATTCAAAAGCCACAATAATTTCCTGCTGTCAATTTACAACAGCTCTTCAAAGATCATTAGGAATATGATTTCATCATCAAGGCAAAAATAGCCTCGTGGTTCTTCTCAGCAAGCAGATGACGGAATTCTGATCTGGAATATTATCTTTGTAAAACCAAGGCTATGACACTGAAACAAAATCAGCTGTGCTACTGTGCAGACATCCCCCAAAAATCAGATCTTTCAATTGCACATTTCTAATATAAAGTTATCATGCATGGCATTCTCATATTTTGAAGTATCACAACTTCTAACTTATGATACTTCCTAATAGAATCATACAATCATTTAGGTTGGAAAAGTTCAAGGAGAAATTCAATTTACACTGCTAATTAGAGAATGCCAATGGCACAATGTGAAGGGCTAGGAACATTCTGTTCTAACTCACTTTTCCCTGTATTTAAGAAGACATATTCTTCACTGGGGGCACAAAAAGATCAGCCAAACTTTTTTTTTTTTTTTTTTTTTTTGTGTTTCCAAATAAACTGCCTGAGTACTCCAAAGCTATTTAAAGTGTCAGGATAAACAATTCAACCATTTTCTTTTACTTTCAGAAAACAGTGTATTGGGTTAGTTAATTTCCTCGTAGTAGCCCTCAGTGCTGTGGTTTGTATTTGTAGCTGGAGTGGTGTTGAAAACACAGCCGTGGTTTGGCTATTGCTGAGCAGTGCTGGCACTGCTCCCTGAGGAGGGGGAGTGACAGTGGCTTCACTTGGTGGCTGCTCAGGGTCATCCCACCACACCTGAGATCACCAAGGAGTGAAAGCTGACTTTGGTTTTAACAGCAACAGCCAATCCCTTAGGCGTGCTCTTGATCTGACTTTCCCAGCATGGTGTCTAGATACAGTTTATTTTCCATCTTCACTAGGACAGAAGCAAGCTATGTCATCTGAACTGAGAGGAATCCTGTGAGAACAGATGTACATCTGACTCCTGCCTTCCCTGTGAGTGAGAACTGCTTCAGAGCCTGCAGTTTGATCTGGGCAGTCCTGGGAATGTGCTTAAGATACACCACAGAAGAAACTTACTGAGTAAGATAACCAGAGGAAACAAGATTGCCATGTTACAAAGGCTCAGCACAGAAAGTTTGTCACACCACCCATAAAAGTATGGAGCAGGAGCTTGAGAATTGTTACCCATCATTTGAGCAGTGTCAAAACCAATATTTTTTTTTATTTCTTGTTTCTAAACAAAACACCTATTAGCTTGCTTGCTCATGTTTCAGTGTTAACACTGTGATTATTTATGCAAGGACAATACCTGGCAAGAGTGCCAAAAAGGACATTTCCCTGAAAGAAGAAAACTTCTTTTCTCCCACGCCCTGAGGATTGCATACAGCCCTTGTCAGCAAGGAGAAGCAAGGCTGTTCCACCAGGGCTGGGAATAAGGGGATGGTGAGGCAGGCAGTGGCCTCCCTGACAGCTCCATGGCACCTGAAGGAAAGCCAGGCCAGCTGGGGACAGCAACAGGTGGTCCCTGCAGTCCAGGGACCACCAAGCCTGACCATAGGGACAAGCCAGGTTCCAGGGCAGAACAGAGGATCCATCAGCCAGGGAAGCACAGGGTCAGTGAGGTACAAGACCAGGCATGGGCACACCCACAGCATAGCTAAGGCAAGGGCCTGAACTTAAATCTGGCTCCTGATCCAAGGAAAAGAGATCCCCAATAAACTTTCCTGCAGCTCTTTTCTCATCATCAATGTCCACGCTGAGAGCTGGACAATCCAGAGCTGTCCCTGAGCACAGGCAGTCAAAAGGCCGTTGCAGGGGTGGCCTTTCCCACAGTAGCTCACCTCATTTTGAAAGGCTGCCTTTGAAAAGTGCTGTGCGAAATCACAGCTGTTGCAAGTTATTTGAAAGTTGGTGTTAAAATAGTGGCTGCTTCACCACAGCCACAGAATGTTTTCTGGTCTCTTTGGACCTGCTAGCAGACCTAGATTGTACAGAGAGATAATTAGCCAGGAGTGTACCATAAAGAAAAATTCTTCACTTATGAGGATAGAAACCAAAATTTTCCAACCTTTAATGTCATGTGCTGGTGAGAAGAGCATGGGGTTCAATAACAGCTTGCCCTGCATTTATAGCTTGGTCTAAGATCTGATACATCTGAAATTACAATGGACATTTCTTTTCCCCACAAATGGACATTCTTTTTCCCATCCAAGAATTCCAGCTGCTCTGCGTTCAGTTACAATGCTGGGCAGGACAGCACACAGACAACCAACCTGGGCCTGCCCCCAGGAGTTTGGGCTGTTTTCCAGTCACACGAGACAGTCCCAGATTAAGGGTTTAGAAACTGAAGATGGAAGCACGCAGGAAAGAAAGATGAGTAAAAAGGGAAGAGGCAGCAGGAGAAAAATACTCACAAAAAAACATTTGCAAATCATTTGAATGAAAAGGAGAAGAAAATAAAGTAGAACAGGTGGAAGTGGAGGGAAAGGTCAAGAACATGACAAAGCAGCAAAAACAGGCAGTAAAACAGAAGAGAGAGAGCCTTGCAGTAGCAGAAATTCCTTGTGAGGAGAGCTGGAGTTTAGAAAACTTATCCTTTAGGAAAAAAAAAAAAAACACTAAAACAAACAAAAACAACCAACTTGTGAGGGGAAAGTCCAAATTAACTGTTTGCAGTCAAAACCAAATATTGCATAGTACAAATTCCTGCCTTTCCTGTTCCTGATTTTTTTTGCCTCCTGTCCTCGAAGTGCTATCAGAGGCCCCTCAAAGTCCAAATGCTGCACTGCAGACCATCCTGCCTACCCTGTGCCCTGACCTGTTCTTGCCATTGTGCCCTGGCCTTGTCTTCAAGCCTTCTGGCTTCTCACAAAGCTATTCTTATGCTCACTGCCTCATTTTTTCCTGCAGCCTCTCCAGATGCCTCCCACTTGCCTTCCAAAGCCTTGTAAAGATAAGAGCAGTTCTACTGCACATAAGGGCTCAACATGAAACATTTATCATTTCCATGCTGCCAACTCAACAGGGCAGAATTTGTCTCCCAGCACTCTTGCCTCCATATTGTGACACTTCTGGGAAGACCCCACTGGTGCTGCTCTGTAAACAGCAATACCTGTTTTACAGATAATATGCTCGTTTTGTTCTCAGTAATTTACTGTGCTAGCTTGGATACACTCCTGTATGAATCCTTTGTGCTCAGGAGAACTGCTGCTCTCTGCCCAGTGCCAGGAGAGCTTTGTTTTTACTGTCTCACCGAGGACAAATGGGAACCAGAGAACAACCTGCAGTGGCAGATGACGCTGTTGCTGTCCCAAAAGACTCACAGAATCAAATTCCATTCTAAATGCTGAGTGGGACACCGCACATCTGGAAACCACAACAATCTGGAATGTGCTACCACACTCACCTAACCCCTTCTTCTACAAGTAGGGCAGTACAGTGAGAGGTCTGAGAGGTTTTATTATTACTTTTCTAGCCAGAAGTAGCTGGGTTTTGCAGCAACCAAAAACCTCGCTTCATCAACAAAAGTTTCTTTACCTTAGGACAAACTTGACAGTGACCTCCTTAAGCTCCTATGGAAATTGTGTTGGCTCTCATTTTCTTCTCACGTGTCTGTTTTCGAGTACTCTGGTCTCTGGCAGACAGCACGAGGTGGAATGGATGATGTATTTCAAAGGCTTTTGTAATCAGAGCCATCTGATTTGCCAAAGTTGCATCAAAGGTCAGAGACGGGCAGTAGCACAGCATGGAGCAAATTATCCCTTTAAACTCCTGATGGGACACGGGTCACGGCAGGAGGCAGCGGGGCTTTGCTCATGGAAAGAGCTGCCTCGGAGCAGCGCACACAGCTGTGCTTTAAATCTTTGGGGTAGTTGTTCCATAAGGGCACCACTGCTGCTTCCAGAGGCCTCTCGGGCAGCCCGTGGGCAGCGGCTGCAGGCACAGCCGGGCTGTCGTGCTCCTCGGGATTCCAGCCGCCGAAGCCAGGCCTGAAAGGTGGCTGCGGCCAGCTGGGAGTCGGGCTCCTCTCCCAGGCGACCTGCGACAGGCGAGGGCCAGGCTGCACCTGTGCAGGGCCAGGAGTTACACTCGATGGCCCTTGTGGGTCCCTCCTACTCAGCAAATTCCGTGATTCTGTGAAATTAGGGGGAATTTCTTCACAGAAAGGGTGATTAGACACTAGAATAGGCTCGGAACGTCGAGCAGCCCAGGGAGGTGATTAAGTCACCCTGGCTGGATGTGTTTAAGGAAAGACTGGACGTGGTCTCTGCGGTCTATTTCCAGTCTAAGCGATTCTGTGATTCGGTGAACCCGGGGGCTGTGCAGGGTCACCCCGGCCGCAGCCACCGCCGTCTCCCTGCTCCTGGCCCGTGTCAGGGGCCGGGCGCTGCCGGCGGGCGGGGCGGGGGCGGGGGGGGAGGCTCGGCCGGCGCGGCCGCCGCGGC
>VZUI01053310.1:0-28797 GCA_013401135.1 Cettia cetti
TAGGAATATTAAAAATAAAAATGTAGTAGTACAAAAAAAAAAAAAAAAACCAACCAAAAAAAGAAACCCTAGAAACACTGACAGAGTCAGAATATGATCTGATACCCTGTTGGTCAGTGTGTTGGGAGGAGTCCATAATAAATCCTCCTGGAGTGACAGATGTGGTTCTGTTGGAGTAGAGATGATCCTGTAGAAGGGTCCAGTGATGGCAAGATGGGTTCAATCTTCCTCTGGGATCTGGTGGAAAACAGGCTGCTGTGCTGTCCTCAATCTCAGGTTTTATCCCAGTAGGAATGCTTGACTCCTCCTGCTGGGTGAAATATCTCACAATGGGATGATGTAATTTTAAAAGTCATGTGGTGGGCGTAATAGCCCATTGAAAGAAGATATCCCCCTGGAGGGAGGATGGGTCCTGGAAGAGATAAGGAGCCCTGCTCCACTTGGTTTTAACAGCTGGCCCATTAACAGAAGGCACCCACCCCCTCCCCCACAGAGTTATGAGGAGTGGTTTATACAGGAGAGAAAGAAAAAAACACCTCCCCAACGGGTTTCAACACTTTTGGTTACATATTGCAACACAAGACACCCATGTAAGCATATACTGAGAAAAGGGGAGAAACAGATTTGGTATGAGTCCTATGCTCTGATCCATGGAAACAAGATTATTATGCTAGTGTGGATCCAGGTTTACTACCACAAAATGACTCAAGGTATGATATGTGTCAAAGTGTAAGTGCTAATGTTCAGAAGCAGTGTTCTGCAGTCTGAGAATGACTTCAGAGGAGCTATTAGGCAAGGAAAATATAGATAAATGTGTTTAAAATACATGTAATATGATTTTAAATGTCACTAAGGCAATAAAATTTGGGTTTTAATAGTGTAATAGTCTAATTATATAATTAATATTCTTTGTTTATACAGTTGCTGAAATATACTTTGAGTACTATTTATATTACACACCTACATCTCCTAATTAAAAAAATATTTTGCACGATAATCCATAATACTACAGAAAGGGCATTTAGGGATTTGTGGGAGACTCAAAAACAATCACAAGATACCTGGAAGGTATGTTTTATCATTACTGTAGCACTATCTGATGTTTTCTGTAATTTTCTTTCATTTATTTATTTATTTATTAAAGTAAATTAAAATATTCATAAAGAATCATGTTCCCTGCTCTCAATTTCAAGAAAAAAATGGTATGTGAGTGTTAAAATACCCAGAAGATTAATAGAATTTTTAGTGTTTTACTTCATTTGATAGATCAGGGAAGGGAAGTGGGTGGGTTAATATGATCTGTACATGTCTGAAGCAGACAGCACTATATAAAAATGTCCCTCCTGTTTTAAGTGTGAGGTTAATTCCACTTTCCAGTTATACCTATGTCTTATGCATAAAGAATGGTACCGACTTTTGCCACCATCAAATGTTTTGATGGGTTATTCCATTCTTTGCTTTATGGTAAGCTATAAATAATTTTTATACAAGTGTGTAAACATACCACAGATTTTCCTCCCAAAGCAAGGTTGTAGCAACTCTCCCAGCTATACAGTCCAAAAGCAGCAGGCAAAGACCACGGCTGTGACTGCCTCCTGTGGCAGCTTTTTGAGTCAGGCTTTCCATTCGCCTATAGGGCGAGGCTGGGAGAAACTGGGCATAGACTGAAAAAAAGAGAGGTTCAGGCTGTGTGTAAGGAAACCCTTCTTCACCTGGTGGACAGTCATTTATAGGAACAGGTTGGTGCTCAGAGAAGTTTTGCACCCACCATCCTTGTTGACTCCCAAGGCCCCACTGGCACAAAGCCATAAGCAACCTGCTCAGATCTTGCACCTGATCCTGCTTGGAGCAGGAGATTGGGCTACAAACCTCTTGTGGTTCCTTTCACCCTGAATCATCCTGTGATTTCATGCTGTGCTGGACTAAAACTTCTATCTAAAGTGGTGGATTACCTTCCTGCTTTCATTAACCTCAAACAGCCTTCCTTTGTTCTGAAATCTCGTGCAAACCTGTTGAGTGCTATGCCCATGAGTTCACTGGTGACTGCCCAAACAGTGTGGTAGCACAAGGAATTGGGGGGTGTGAGGTGGGAGAAAGTGAGGGTGGTGTCACTGATGCAGAATTTGGCTGTTACAGTGATAGCCTCAGATAATTTAGTTTGTACTGGAGATCTAAGAGCAATGAATGAGATTTGTGTTCTCCTGAAAAGTGTTTGTGTCCCTTTCCTGCAAAGAAAAGTAACACATTTAGTGCCCTCCTTGCTCATGATTGGAGAGTGTGAATCACTGAACCCTACCACATAAGCATTCCTCATAAAAAATGGAAGAACTATACCTAATAGAGGATGTGTATTTAAACAGAACTCTAGAAGCAGTCTACTATAGCAGGTCCATGTGACCAATTGGCAAACAGTTGGGTAACTTGTTTAAACAATCCTGACTCATGCTGTTGTTTGCTGAACTGCAACTTGATGTGGACTGGAACAATTCAGTGCTGTAAGTAATGTGCAGCTACTAAATTACAGAGCCATTGGGAGTGGAAGACAGCTCTAGGGATCATCTAGTTTAAAGTGGTGCTCAGAGCAGGGGCAACTAGAGCACACTGCTCAGGGTCATAGTGTCTATTTTGGTTTGAATATTGCCAAGGGTGGGTACTGCACAGCCTTTCTGGGCAACTTGCTTCAGTGTTTTATCTCTCCTCAGTTTCTTTTTTCATTAAAATGGAATTTTCTATATTTCAGTTTGTGGCCATTGCCTTGTTTCTGAGACACTGCTGAGAGGAATCTGTCTCCATGTTCTTTACTCCCCACCATCGGGTACTTATACACATTGATGAGATGCCCCCAAAGACTTTTCTTCTATGAGCTGAACAGGCCCATCTCTCTTAGCCTCTTCTTGAATAAGAGATACCCCTGAAGATTGTACTACTTAATCATTTTCATGTTCCTCAATGGACACACTCCAGCATGTCCAGGCTCCTCTGAATGGCAGCATAACCATCCTGTGTATCAGCCACTCTTCCCAGTTTGAGATTATCAACACACTAGATGAAGGTGCCCACTGTTCCATCATCCCAGTTCATTAATGACAGAAGTGTACTGGCCCCAGTATAAACCCCTGAAGTAGACCACTAATGTCTGGCTTCCAAATGGACTTCGTGCTGCTGATCACAATCCTTTGAGCTCAGCATATCAACCAGAATTGATCCAACTCACCAACCACCTACCTAGCCTGTACTTTATCAGTTTTCCAAGACAGTGTTATTGCACAAAGAATTGAAGGCCAGACATTTCATCATAGGATGCTGTCAGGTCAGGCATGTCAAGTCATTCCTGATTTCCCCTGTGCAAATCCATTTTTGACCATGGATTCCAGTGACATTCCTATCCTAAGTATAGGAAATGGTTTCCCGGATTGGTTTCTCCATCAACTTCACAGAAATCAAGGCCAGGCCAACTGACCTCTCCAGATTTCCAGTCATCAGGAATCTTCCCAAATTGCCATGAGCTTTCAAAGATAATTGAGAGTCATCTTGCACTAGCGTTTGCCAACTCCCTCAGTGCCTGATAGGTGCAAACCATCAAGCCCTCTGAGTTTATATATATCCAGTATGTTTAAATGTTCCCTGACTTAATCCTCATCCACCCCAGTGTTCCTTGTGCCAGTTCTCACTGCTCCTAGGGCCTGTGATTCCTGAAGGCTGGTCCTACAAGTAAAGATGAAGTGAAGAAGGCATTGAGTACATCGGCTTTTTTTTTATGTACTTGGTCACTACAGCTTGTTACCCATTCAGTAGCAGGCCCATATTTTTCCCCAGTCTTCCTCTTGACATAGATGTAGAGCTCTTCTTGTTGTCCTTTAAGCAGATACATCCCGGGTGGGCTTTGGCATTCCTAACACCACCTCTCCATGCTTGGACAGTGTCTCCTGCTGGTAGTAACGATTTTCTTCTCTGCAGTTTTGAGGAACCTGGACCAGGTCTGCAGTGGAGCTACTATAGTGTTTTACTGGTTGAGCATTCAAACCACTCCTGCTACACTCACACATTAGACACTGGCTAGAGTGTGCACTGATATTTGTGCTCAGCATGCTCAGATTTGGGTAACACGTGCAGCTTTACTTGATGACCAGCTGCAAATTTTTATACTTAGGCAACATAGATTTTAAATTCATATTTGTAGCTTTTGTTACAGGTGTAAATAACTTCTGAGAAATGAAGCCTTAGGTAGCACCATAGCTCTTCTAGGTCTTCCTGGCAAGAAATACATGAACCTGGGTAGAATGGGACTTGTGCATCCGTACAGAGCCTGCCTAGAGCATGATCTGTGTGTGCCCAATGGGGCTGCCACATCCCAAGCATAGTGCACTTACAACCAGAACGTGTAATTTGTACAAACACAGTGCCCCTTTCACACTTGGGCAGAATTATTGTGCAAATAGAAGAGACATGTATCGGGATAATTCCTGATGTACAGAAGCTCCAGTCATGAGGAATGTGAAATACAGAGTTTGGGATCTGACCTTTAACAACAGTAATATTTGTCACTTACCTTGATGCCAGTGAGGAAGAAGCTATAAGTAATAGCCAGTACTGTGTTGATTTTGATGTAATATACCTAGTATGATCCTCTGAATGTCAGAGCTGTCATGGTTGAAGATGAAACCAGGACAGAGCTAAAAAAAAATTGCATCTCCTTTTAAGGTCTTTTATGTGCTGGATTTGGAGGGAAGCAGTTGTATTATTGCAGAAAATAATAACTTGATAATGATTAGAGTTGATAAGGTCTGAGCACAATGACCTTTACCTGCTTATGAATGACTCAGAACAGTGTTGAAAAATTGAAGTGGTTGGCAGTGATTTGTGAGCTTTTATTAAGGCAAATCAGATAATTGCATTTAACATCACAGATGGCTAGTATTTTCTAAAGTGCTTTTACTTCAGTGCAATAAGATGACTCAGAAGCTCAGTAGGATATTATGGCCCTGATTTTTCATTACCTCATATAGTGAAATTCCCAGTGCAGAGGAGGTGTAGGTCCAGTATTGCAGGATTTTATGCTTTTACTGTGCAAAAATCAACTGCTAGGAGCAGTGCAAAGCATCACAGCCCTATCTTCTTTCTTATGCTACTTTTCCTTATTACTTTTGTATTTTGAGAGCATTACTTTATGTTTTCCCTTTGTACATTGCGTGCTTTTACTACCTGAAGGGACAAGAAAATTTATAACAATCTAACAGAACATTAAATTGTCTCTGGCATTCTGGAAAAAAAACATCTCTTTCATATTCCTAAAAATCTTTCAATTATTTCTGAACAGGTTATTTTAGTTTGCTTTTTAATAGAAAGGGAATTCCACAATAATCCAGAGTGCTGCTCCATATGGGGAAACATAACGTCTGCTATTTCTTGGCAGAGGAGCAGCAGCATAGGTCTGTTTCCTCTTGGCAGAGAGAAGGAAGGGTAGGATTCATCTCGCTGAACTTTATCTAGCAAAGCATCAAGCACTCAATAAAGCTGTATTTCCTAGAAGTCACCAAAGGGAGGAAAAGCAGCACTTTTTGAATGCTGCCTTTTGAATCTGCCTGCCTTCAGCAGCCCAGGTGACCAATGAGCTTAAACATGTAGCTCACAGGGGACTAGGTTCACAGAGAGAAATCTTACTTTCACTTCCTACTCACTTTATTTTCTTTTGTCCTTGAACAGAAAAGATCACAAATAAAATGTGAGTACATACTTTTCTGGAGCCCCAGACTTTAAACTAGGGTTATTTCCTAGCAAGCTTTTTTTTTTTTTTTTTTGCCATTATTGGAACACAGGAGAACTTCAGAGATGGTGAAAACTGCTGCTATTTGTAACAGCATCAAAAAACTATAGTATTCTGCAATGAGGCACTTTTGCATGCCAAGGAACATCACTCCAGAAACAGCATTATCCAGAGAATCTGAAAGAGATCTCTGCTGGAGTGATGACAAAGAACCAATAGTTTCTCTCACTGACGTTTTCAGCACCATGCAATGATCCCAGTTCAGGCTAACAATGGAGTTTGCAGCTGGTACAGACCTCTGACATGTAAACTGAGGGACCAAAAGCACTGGCTGCAGGCAAGGCTGTGAATTACAAACCATCAAGTATAAGCATGCACGGGTTTTGTCTATGCAAGTGCATAGCTTGAGCTGCTGGTGCTGTGAGGATACATCAGCTGGAATGACAATAAGTAATTAACAGTCTGTCCAGCCACTCTGCTAATCTAATCACTCAGCACTGCTAATCAAATCACTCCAGTAGCTGGAGTGGTGCTTCCTGAATGCCAGTGCTCCCTAAAGCTAGGATAAGTACAAATGAAGTCATTCAGGTGTATTAAGTTAAACTAATGATTGCAAATGAAGACAAGCTTTGAGAGTGCCAAGTCCTCAATTCCTACTTTCTCATGCCCACAAAGCAACATCCCAGGAAAGTAAATGGAGTTGATTTAGATTAGGTTGGCATACAAGGTAGAGGAGGATTCAAGTGCAGTATCTAGCACAGGTTAGTTCACCCACAGTTTAGGAGATCAGAAATCTCTGTTCACACTGGTTGAATTGGCTGTACGTACATGGGTCTTGCTGTCAATTCTAAGGACAGGTCACAGACTGCTGGGGTGATGTAAAAAACACAAATAATGCCCTGTGATACTTATTTTCCTGTTCTAGCAGGAGAAAAGGCTGGCTTGGGGAACAGCACATAGCCATGTGACCAGCTTAGACACTGCTGCTGTCCGAGCAGGAATTGGGATGTGAGAGGTGTTGGTTTCGGGGAAGGAAGTGCACCTTTCCCATTATTGCCCAACAGCAGAAGCAACAACCCCAGCTCAGCAAGACCCTTTGGAGCTGTGCCTCCAGCTCTCTGGCTCCTTTTCAAGATTCCCTGTGCCCAAAGATGCCTGCTGTCTGTCTCTGTCCCCAGAGTTATGTGGAGGTGAACATGGTCTATTTGGGGACAGGGGAGGAGGTTCCTTCGGTGTTGTTAGTGAGAGAACATGAAGTTCTTCCATTTCCATCTGTATTACTGTGAAACCTCCTGCAATCCCCCGACATTTTGCTTCCTTAGCCCAGCATTTTATTGTAAATGCAAAAGTTGTAAATTATTTTGTGCCCATCTTGGCAAGTGACTTTGTGTGAGCTGCTGAAAAGCCTTGGGGGAGAGGACAAGGGAGGGGAGTTCATGGAAGACAGCAGTGCCAAGCAGCATTGCAGGCTGAGTACATTACTTAAGTACTTAAGTACTTAATGCCCTTGCAGACATTATGCAGCTGTACCAAAGTCAGTGAAGGTGTTCCCAAGTGCCCTTCTCTGACATATTGCAATGGAGAAGCTCTGAAACATGTAGTAAGCCCAGAAATGCAAGTGGTGTTTGTGACTCTGGTGTGTAGAGGTTCCAGCATCAATTCAGCTGTCTAATCACAAGTGTTTGGTGTCCTTTGAGATTCTTTCAGTGACATCTATGACAGTCCTTGTGGTAGACTTTTCCATCGCATTCCAGCATCCTACTGAGCAGCAGAAGCTGTGTGACTGTCCTCTTGGCCCTGGGGCAGAGGCTATGCCCAGCAGTTCTGTACTTAATGTTTGTTGTCCCAGCTGCACAGAAATGCTTGCCAGGAACAACAGAGAGCTGGGAACTGCTCAGTTCTCTCCTCCTGAACCCCATATGGAGGGTTCTGGTAGCCGTCAGAAGGTTCTGGTAACCTTCAGCCAGTCACCTCGTGCTCCTCCCAGCATACACAGCAGAGGGGCTGGAGGCCATGCACAAGCCCAGCGTGTACTCAGTGTGCAGCCAGACCTGCTGGAGGTCACAGTGCACAGGGACACAGTTCTAACCCATGCTCAGCCCTGAGGAACACATTTCGTGTGTAGACCAGGAACAAACTGCAGGAATCCATGAGGATGTTCTTGGTTCAACTCACGTAACTGAAGGAATAGTAGCCTGAGCTGGTGTTACATTACTGATATGATTTTTTAGGACTTAGAGTAAGCAACCATGCTCTGAACCTAAGAGCTTTCACAGCATTATTTGTTGAGGATAATAGGCAAAAGGAGCCTTTAACTTCGTGTCTTACAGGTGAGAAATCTGTGTTTTCTCCCCAAGATTGTTACTGCAGTTTATTTTTAGGAATGTCAGTTATAATGACTTCATTATTTTTAACACACAGGAAGAAAGGGAAGAACAATCTTTTAGTTATGCTTTTATTTTTCCCCTTTATTGCCTTTTTTCCACTAGTTTGAACACATCTGTTTTGCAAGCCTATAGCAGCAGAAATCTGAATTATGTGACAGAACTACAGATTCCCCATATAACTTTTTCCCTCTTTTCCCAAGTAGAAGTGAAAAATAAAATTATAATACACAACTGCCTTGTAAGGGGTTTAATGTTTCTTTTTTCTTTCTACTGCTCCAAAAGATGTTTTTGAAGAGTTTTCTTTTAACTGAGTCTGAAACCATTCACTTTTAATGAGAACTTACTGACACCTAATTGCCATCTGCCTCCTTCAGTTTCTCTCATAAGACAGCTTCATTTTTCCTTTGTGCTCTGAACTGCTCGTCTGTTGCTGCTGCAGTTTATACTCCAAGTAAAATCTTAAGTCTTTGTAATTTAAATTTTAAGGCCTTTTTTCTGTATTTCACCTCTGCCTGTACCAGAACTACACTAAAAAGCCTTTAGAGCTAAATACCTTTTAGCTGCAGAACACAGATACAAGATTCCTACCACAACATAGGTGATGCTCACTGGTGTATCTGTTTTACAAATTTCTTTTCTTATCTGATGACACTGTATCAGAAAGACAATGCAGTACACAGCAATATGGTGTGAGAAAAGTAGTGCAGCTCTTATGAGTGAGGAAATACATGGTATCTTCCACAAAATTAAAACTACCCTTTTGGTGTGTAAGCTGTGGCATTAATAAGACCTCCAAAAGAGCTATCACTGCTGCCTTGTGGTGACCTTCAGCCCCATGGTGAGTTCACCCCATGTCAGAAGCAAGGACTCTTTCACTGACTGAGGGCTGAGTAGGTCTTTCAAAAATGTTTGACAAGCCACATCTTAATATGCCTGTTGCCATTATGCCATAAAAAGCTTGTAGAAAGTCTCCAGTGAAGACTTTCCTGAAAATAATTTCTTTCAAAATTCTACTGACATTTTCAGGTTCTCTGGTTTCCTGAAGGTAAGCTTCCCATGGTGCCCCTGCATCATGCATTTCTTCCTTAAGAAAAAATTCACATCCTAAGATGGTGACTTGTGATCTTTGGTCAGTTGTTGATTCTCTGAGATTTTCTTTCTGGCTGAAATCAGCAGACAGAAAAGTGAGCTATAGTAGCAGGTCTTGTGACCTTAGAGCCATTTCTAGTCATTTCCTGCCCAGAGGAGAACAGAGCATTTAAACAGCAGCATTTAAATGGTGCATCAGCTCATAAGGCCCATCACGTCATCCATGCCTTGATGAACATTTTAAGCCAGTCATGCCATAAGAGGGGCATATTGGTCACTGTTGGCTTCTTAGGAACTCTGGAAGTAATTAAATATTTCACATTAATTCAAATGGAGCATCCAATACACACTTCACTGTCAGGTTTGCCTCCTGAAAATGAGTTGAGGTGTAGCACAAGCCAATTGTAGACATTCTGTGTATTAATTTAATGAAATAACAAGATAGTGAATAACACTGCACAACTACATTTGGGGCAAATCCATTTGCAATCTTAAATTAAGGTGTTTCGGTTTGTTAAGCCCTCTTGTTGCCAGAAAGCCACTTAAATTCTGTGGAATCAGATTTGATAAGGACTCTATTTCAAATAATTGTGGTGGCAATTCCAGTACTGTCAACAATTAGCTTTCATTGTTCAGACACCTAAAAGATGGGGGAAACATCTGTCCTGTGTTCAGTTTCTGATGTCTTTTTATATCAATGAAGATCTGAACTTATGCCTGTAAATTCAAGTTATCTCACTGACCATTAGCTATTTTATGTCTCTGTTCATTTGAATCCCTCTATTGTTCACAGAAGACAATAATCTGTATGCTGTTTGCATCTATAGCTTGAGTAGTTTATCTGTTTTTATGTACACGAGTCTTTCAAGAGCAATATACTCTCTCTTGGTTTTATTAAGTGTTCTTGCATCAAATATAGTGGCCTTACTATTATCCCAAAGGGCTTAAGTTAGCAGAGCTCTGACTTCATAGTGTGAGGCATCAGGAATCAGAGCTGCAGTAGCACAAAATGAAATAAGGCAAGTGTTGTGCTACTTAGGATCCAGGATTTCAATGTTTCTGTGACTCTGCCCAGGGCAGGCTTGAAATTCTCTGAAGTGGTTCTGATCTACACCTCAAGCAGAGTTGAGGACAAAGTTTCTTTAACAACATGCAAGAAATAATCCTGAAAAACCATTTGTCTGCTATTTTTCTGGCAGTTCTAAATTTTGATACTTGTAAACTATATGTTTGTAATGTCAAGGTTAGATTCTTGTCCTGCTGGAAAAATTACATTCTTAAGAAAATATGGCTATCTCTATCTGAAGTGTTATCTGGCAAAGTTCAACTTCTGTAATGCTGAGGTGGTGCAGGATAAAATGATTGGTGCCTCTACTGCTTGTTGTTCTGTATTCCTTCTGAGTAAATTAAAGAAATAAAATTAAATGAAAATTACATCCAAGCAGTACTGGATTTTGGACAATTTAATGAAAAACATAGACACTGTTTCTGAGAAGCATTCAAACAATTGTCCCAGAAGGCTGGCTGTGCAATTAGTTAAATTTAAATGCTTATCTATGGACAAAGAGGAAATGTAAAATCAGGAATTTATGTTTGTACAATAGAAATCATAATAGATTCATTTAAGAATCACTATTGGCCCAGGTTTAAGTATTGTTGAAAAAGAAGGAACTACTAAAAAATTCATATTTTATACAGAAAGGAACTGTCAATCGCAATAATGATGATGATGATGATGATGACTTTATACAGTTTAAATTGTTATGTAGACATTTTCCAGTTACTACTCCTTTTCCTGGTGTTACCCTTCCACTGCCTCTCAAAACCCTGGGTTCTGTCTGGTGCTTGTGAGAGCATAATGTTGTGATGCAAGCAGCATCATATGGAGTCTTTTGCCATGAACACTATTATATCTTGGTTTTATTCATTCAATCTGAAATACTTTGTACCATAGAGTTTCCCAAATAACCCTCCCAGCCCTGCTAGCTCTACAGAGTGGAACCCTGTTGGTCACAGAGGTCTCTTCTGGTGCTCTATGACTTTGTTACAGATCATATTTTGACATTCACAAGACTCAATTTCTCCTAAAACATAGCACAAATTTTTCTGATTTATCATATCTTGCTTAACTTATTTTTAAAGTAACTTCTATCACATGGGATCTGATTAGGCTAAATTTTACATCTGTGAACAAATCCTTCAGCTGAATTTCCTTCATCTGTGACTCATAATAAATAACTGGGCTCTGCATTAACATCTCATGGTAAAGAAGAGCAGTTCCCATTACATATTTGCATATTTATTGTGGTAGTCCTGGACCTATGTGCTTTTCTAGTAGAGAATTCAGCAGGAACACAAATCACACCTACTGGCACATCTACATGCAAACAATCACACTCAGGAATTTCATATTCAGGGAACAAACTGCACATAAACTGTGCAAGTCTTAAATATGCCAAGTAAACAGTTTCTTGTTGCAGGAAGTAAATAATCAACATCCAGTGTTAATTAAATAGTCCTCTTGTCTGCCTGATGACACAACAGAAACGCTGATATGGTGTTGTGTCTTCATTGCATTTAATTTGCTTTTGTGCTAATGCCAAACATTACCTGATGGGTGTCACCCAGGCATGTCAGTATTGGTTTTATGCAGTGTTCCCATTAAATTTTTTTCACAAGAATGTGAAGTCATATGAGGAAGATTTGCTGAGATGCTGGCAGCACTCTGGTTCCTGCTGTGCCTCTCTTTTTCCCAGAGCTTGGTGGTTGTGTCTGCAATATTGTGATTTTCTCTTGGCCATGCTGTAAGTCATGTATGTACTGCTCTTAACAGCTTGAACATCATGAGCTGTGAATCACCTGCCCACTTAGTTGTGCTGTCCTCAGTTTGCTCTGAATGGCAATGACTATACTCTTCTTTCATGTCATGTCTTTTTCAGGCATGAAATCTCTGCAGCAAAGTTGAGACACTCTTCTGCAAGCAGGTCTTTCAGTGTTTTGTGTGCCACATTTGCAAGCTCACCTGTAACCACCACTTGCCATAAAAGCAGCAATGCGTGAAGCAGCAGGTTCTCCAACAGCCCCAATACCATATCACATTTATCACCAAGAAAAGGGATTGAAGCTTTCTTCCTGCATTCCATCTTAATGCACAAAGAGAATGTGTCTTTTTCTCTGTTGAAGGATTAATGATATGTCTTGTAAGTAATTATTTTTCAAACATTCGCAAATTCAAGAATTTCTCAGACTTTGGAGAAATAGTGCTTGTGCACTGATGTTCTTTTTTTTTTCTAAATCATTGGGCATTGTGCTGGTTTTGCAGCCATCTTGACTGAAGGTAAATCCAGGTTTTACAGTGTTTCTTCTAAATGTATAAAAGTACTGATGTAACATGGTCACAGCAGTTGCATGACAGAAGGAATCTTACAATAAGCACACAGAGACAGGGCAGTCAGGAGAAAGGGTCTGTCCTTCCCCTGCTGCCCAGGGGTGCCTGATCAATGCTCTTCACAAGGGAAACACCAACTGCATCTCTTTTTTTGGTAGATGAGTATTTTCCACCATATAGTACTGGAACGTCTGGGCTATCTTCTCTTCCTAGATTGTCTGATTTATATGTCTGATGGCAGCTATTAGAAGGCTACCATAAAACACAAAATACCATAGGCTATGATCATCCTGCAAGAGGATGTTTGTCTCTACAAGAAGCTGAATGAGTCTAGACAACATTTACTTCCATCCTTTTGGGATGCTGCTTGTTAGTGAAGGCAGCTGATTCTAATCACAGTGGAGGGCTCTCATTCTCTTCTTTCACACTCACACTCTTCCTCCAAAAAGAAGAGGATGGAAATACTGGGAGTGTAGAAGAACAAAGTGCTTACTAGGCTGCAGTATCTGTTAGAGTCATTTGCTGGTACAGGTAATGGAGTGTATTTTCATCTTCTTCCCTGAAGAATGAGGGAGAAGTGGGAAGGGGGAAGCAATTCTGTGGATTTCATTGAAAAATTGTACAGGTTGCAGACAGTGCTTACTCATTACTTAGCAGTGAAATGACAATGGTCAGGAAATGCAGAATTTGAGAGCAGGTGGTTGGCGGGACAAGATTGGCTGGGGAACAAGAAAATAGAAATCTCATTTGACCTCTGCCAAATCTTTTTGCTAATGTCAATATTTATATTTGCCAGTTCTCTAGTGAGTTGCCATCGAGGAGCTCTGTGACATCACTGCATCAATGTACTGTATTTTTAGTACATTTGGACATTGTTCGCTTTTTCAACAATGCATCAAAAATCTAAACCTGTTGGCCTTATCTAGAAATGACAGAGTTGGCTTTTTTGTTTTGTTTTTTAGAAACAGCCATCTGTCTATCTCAAGCTTATTCAGAGTTCCCACAGGCAAAGTATTTTTAACTGTATCAATTATAGTTGTATCAACTGTTTTGTAATTATTGCCTTGTAGCTCTTCCCTGCTGTATCAACATCTCCTTTTCTAGTCCCTTTTTAGAGAAATCATGATCTTGTTCCTGTCACCCAGAGGAAGAATTTTCAATGTATTATTTGCAGAGGAGCAAGTGTTTGTAAAGCTATATTTTCATGTGGTGCTTCTACCTACTGCTGTCTAAATATCCTGTCCAAGTAAAAGGTATGCATACATTTCTTCCTCTGCAAATTCTTTTGTTATAACAGTGAAAAGCATATATTTTATATTCACATTCTCATTTTCTCTGAACATTTAAATTAAGGAAATAAAATGTAAATGAATGGATAAGTTAAAAAAAAAAACCCACACCAAAAGAAAACCCCCCAAAAAACCTGCTGCTGCTGGCCCTGATTCCACATCATAAAGTATTCTCAGTCAGGTAAGTAAGTTGAGGATTTTGTTTAGCAGATATCACTTCTGTGACTAGATTCCTTCATTTTTTTCACAGTGTTTTGCACATATGTTCAATAACTTCCTTAAATACTACATAATTGCATTCTGAAGACACATGGAATTGTCTCTCATCTCTGCATCAGCAAATACTACATTTTTCTGCCAAAATCATGTAAATATGAAGACTGAAAGTCATCTGACACAATCTAGCATCTACTTCCTATTTGTCTTTCACTCGAGGCAAGACATACACTATTTTATTCAAGATTACACAGTTTTCAGGAAGGCTAATATCTCTGTCCCTAACTCTGAATAAAAAATACGATGGGAATATTCCATGGCAACATTTGTAATGAGGAGGGAATTTTTGGAGTAGAAATAATTCTAATTACATTTGGTTTTCTCCAGAGACTCAGACTGTCCTGTCTTTGAAATAATCTAATATATTTTACATCATAGGGCTCTGAATATATTTTGCTATTTTATTAAGTCCATTATTTCGTTTAATACTGCAGTAACTATGAGCTGCATTTCCTGCAGAAGCTAATAAAGTAGAGAGCCAGGCAAGTATTGCAAAGTTGCTTTCACAGAGTCCTCTGTAAATCTCCCCCTTTAGGCTTTTGGATTTACATGAATATGGGATTGGCAGAGCATATTACTTTCTGCTGATAAAAAAGAATGTAAAATTCCGAGAAACTATGCTCCTGAGTTCTCCAGCAAAAATCTGCATGGACTCTAAGGGAAACACAAAGTTCACCTCCTTATCCTGTAGGTAGAAGACAACCTATTCTATAAAATAAATGTTTGTAAAACCCAATCATTCATTTACTGGAACAAATTTTTAGGAGCATAAAATATGATAGGAGGGCAAAGATACTGAATTTTGTCCAGCTGGTTGGTCCTGAAATACTGCCAATGCATATATACAATTTCTAAGATAAGCAGGACTGGGTCATCTGTCCTCTCAATTGTCCACTTCAATAATAATTCCATGAGCATCATGAGCAGTTTTGTTAACCTTTCTATTATTGTTTCTCTCACTAATCATATCAGCAAATAGTTGCATGGATATAGCCTACAGCAGTAATTAAAGCTGTAAAGAGACTTGGTGTGCAGCTAGCCTAAATGGTACCCATCTCACCACACCCATCTGGCATATGGCTGTGGGTTTCATGCTAAGAGAATTGATGATTACAGGTTTGGGGACAAAGAACAACTGGAGTCTATATCTGAAAATAAAGAATGGAAAATGCCTAGTGTGGCAAGCTGTCCTGGTCTCAGCTGCGATAGATATAATTTTTTCTAGTAGCTGGTACAGGGCTGTGTTTTGGATTCAGTGTGAGAGTAATGTCAATAACACACTGATATTTTGGTTGTTGCTAAGCTGTGTTTACCCTGAGTTGAAGACTTCTTGTGTCTCATGCACTGCCTGTGAGGAGCTGCACCAGAAGCTGGGACAGAGCATGGCTGGAACTACTGACCTGAACTGGCCAAAGGATATTCCATATCGTAGAACATCTTGCCCAGTATATGAACTGGGGGAATTACCTGGAAGGGGCCAATTGCTGCTGGGGGACAGACTGGGTGTTGGGTGGGAGGAGAGTGAGCGACCATATTGTGCATCATATTTCTTGGGGTTTCTCTCCCTATCTCCATCTCGTTTTAATCACAATTATTATTAGTACTATTATCGTTACTACTGGTGTTATTATCATCATCATCATCATTGTTATAATCTTTTACTTTGTTTCAATTTTAATCGGTGGTGCAGGGTCTACTTGGAGGCCTCTCACTAGTGGTTTCCCTCGAAGTTCAATACTGGGCCTACTATCCTTTAACTTATTTATCAATGACTTTGGTGAAAGGGGCAGATGGTTCCTCAGCAAGTTCACTGATGGCACAAAGCTGGGAGGAGTCACTGATGCCCCAGAGTGCAGTGAACCCTTCAGAAGGATCTTGACGGGTTGGGGAGATGGGCAGAGAAGAACTGTCTGAAATTCAACAAACACAACTGCAAGGTGCTGCCTCTGGGAGGAATAACCCAAAGCACCAGTACAGCCCAAAGGCTGATCTGCTGGAAAGCAGCTCTGAGGAGCAGGACCTAGGGGTCATGGTGGACAACCAGCTGTCCATGAGCCAGCCAATGATATACTGGGATGCATCAGGATGAGCATTGCCAGCTGGTCAGGGGAGGTGGTCCTGCCCCTCTATTCAGCCCTGGTGAGGCACACATGGAGATCTGTGCCCAGTTTTTGTTTCCTCAGCACTCAAGAGACACAGAGTTCTTGGAGCAAATCCAGCAGAGGGCAACAAAGGTGTTTAACCCACCTACTTGTTCCCCTTACTACTGGCTGTCCAATTACAGACGTGTGGGGAAAAGAAATAATAATAATAGTAGTAATAGTAGTAGTAATAGTAATAGTAATAATTAATAGTAATAATTATTAATAAGAAGAAAAGAATAATAATAATGATCCACAGGGGTCACTTACTTCTGTTTTGTCCAGTTCAGAAAACCGTGCAACAGCTGTCGATTTGTGAAATTCCTAATCTGCATCAGGCTATAGCCTAAAGCATAAGAATGCATCCCAGCATCTTAAACTTAAAGCCTATATTAGATAAAGAACAATTTCCATTATAATGGACCATGGGAAAAATGGAAGAATTCCAAGAACTCATCAGTGTCCCTGGAAGGGAAATATTAAATAACACTCTAACGTTATACTAGGAAGTGGCCTACTACCGTATGTTGCAGAGTAGACAAAAGGAAGAGCAGTACTTCAATTTCCCCAGACCACCAGTATGACTCCAAGTCTGATGTTTGTTTTACCACTGAGGATTAGAACAGGATATATCAATCAATCATCTAAGAATTTAATGAAACAAGAACCACAACTGTCTTCCATTTACATTCTCTTTGATTGTTCAGCATCCAGAGTTGCTTGAAAACATGAAATAATCCCCTTTCGCATTCATTCCATTGCAGATGTTGGATGATATTTATCAAGGATAACAACATTTTCCTTTCTCCTGCTAAGAATGACCCTCATAAATAAATTTAAATATGAATAAATCTAAATCTAAATATAGAATTTCCTGCATGTCATGTAGATACAGTGTAAATATGATGCAAACAACCAGCAAGCCATCCTTCATAGTCTCTTGAAGATCCCAAAATACCAAGTACCAAAGACTAATATAAATATATCAAAGACTTCAGTTTTCAGTGAGGCATCTTAGGTTGCCAAACAATAGTTCTATTAATTTGCCAAGTTCCATTCCATCTTTAAATAAATTCAGACTCTGGTTCTCATCACCTTTTTTTTTTTTTTTTTTTTTTTTTTTTTTTGAAAACTGCTCCTGAATTTAATTTTTGGGATGTTTAGAAGTCATCTTCTAAATTTCTAGGCTAATAAATACTCATTACTGTTTTATAGCATTTGATATTAGACCAGCATTTTTAATTCACATAAGCAATTCTGCTCCCTTTTTAACAATTTCTTCCAAATATAAAACTTTTATTTGCCTAAGCTAAATAAACTCTGATCTTTTCATTTTACCCTATAAGATGAAAATTTCATTTTCCAAAGCCTTCTGTATTCTTATTGCAATTTAGCTTTGTTTTGTTTTGCTTTGCTTTTCTTCAACATAGGTGAGAATAGAACATTATACTCAAAGTATTTCAGTGTCTTCTGCAGATTTTCTTGTGTGACTCTCTACTTTCTTGCTGTTTATAACAGCTCCCAACTTTGTGTCATCTGTAAATTCCATTAGCAAATAATTTGTTTCTGTCTCCTTGGCCACTAATATGAAGAGCATAGGTTACAATACTGAGCTTTGAGGTAGTAACCACTGTCAGCCTAATAACTCTTTCCAAAATATGATTTAGGGCAGTTTTTTCCCTCTTAAACAGCTCTTTATCTGTTTTACATTAATCCCTCATATCTTCAATTTAAATACTAATTTCCTATAAAGTGTTGTAAGAAACACTGAAACCTATCTCGATTATATCAGCTGTATACTTCTACACAGCAACTCACCAATTTGACATTATACAAAAAAAAAAAAAAAGGTTAGTCTGTCTTGAGCTATCTTTAGCAAAAAAATGCTGCAATTTAGTCTACTTTGTATTGTTTATCTGTTCTTACTTATGCATTCCTCCAAAATCTGTTCTAAAATTTTGCACGGTAAAAGTTACATTGAAAAGCCTGGTGTTGCTTAGAATCATTTTTGTCCTTCTCTGAAGATACTTACTACATTTGCAGTCTTTCAGACAACACTTACAGTTTCACCACGTGCCTTCTACTGGACTTGCTAGTTCACATTCCAGTGCTTTTAATGGTATGGAAAAGGAATTTCCTACATCCTGCATTTTATTACATCATATGGTCTAAGATATTTTTTCCATTGGAAACCCTAGTTCTCTAATTTAGTTACGGATTTGCATTTGTTCATATTGCAGTTAAACATGAAGAACTCAACCTATCCATAGTTATATTTACAGCTTCATTTTCTACAAGAGCTTCACACCCACTGAAACAGAGTCCAAATCACCACTGCTTCCTGGTCCTTCATCAAACAATTATTAAAGAAATCGCAATTCTACCCTGTCTTTGCTGCTGGCAGTTTCCAATCGATTGATATTGGGAAATTCAAGAATTTTATACAATTTGCACTAGTAGTTATTTAACTTATTGTTTTGTACATAACTTAATTGATACTGTTGTTTAAAGATGCCTTTTTCAAAGGAAATCTCTAATCCTTTCTTATCCTGTATTTGTAGTGCTTCCTCTACCATAGAGATTTTCTCAAATATACTCTGGCTTAACAATAGCCTTGCATTGTTGTCTTTTTACAGTCAAAATGTCACTAATTTTAGAGAACTTTTCTAGCCCTGCTGCTGCCATAAGCCCGTTTTAGTTTGTTGTACATAATCAGTGTTTAATTTTGCAGCACATATGACAAAAGGGCTTACTAACTCATTGTTTTCTCAGGCTTTAACATAAATGTTATTTGTTTGGCATAAGTGATATCATCTATGATTTTTATTATAAACTACCATGCATTTTCTATGAGAATTTTCTGTAAGCTTTATAAACTCTATTCCTTATTCATTCTCACAGTATTTTTTCATTTCAGGATAGATGGCCTTGTCTAGTAACAAATGGTTTCAATGGAGCCATTTTACTTTGTAGTCATGTTGCTCTAAGCAAATCAAATTATCAAACTTTTTTTGTGGTTTTTATGATATAGATACCAATCTATTAAAAAATTGCCTGAACCCTTCTCACACGTTGCCAAAGAGTCCTTATGTGGGAAGGATATTTAGCCATATTCTCATCTATCACAGACTTAGGCGTAAAATAAAGATTTGAAAGGAAAACTTTATTTCAAGCACCCAATGAAGTGACTTTATTTTCACAAGGGTTTCACTCTCAGAAGCTTGCCAAAGGGCCAGCATGAGTGCAGCAGGGATGGTCTTTACCCATGAACTGTGCCTTTGCCAGTCTCCATTTCTGGTGTTCAATAGTTTTCATTGTGGGCTTAAATTGCATTTAATAAAACCCCAAAGATAGAAATGGTGATTTATTCCCTACTTGTGAGCAGAGTCAGTTCATTCAATTCCTGATATACATAAGACACATATTTAATATTGATATCTCTCTGATCTCTCCACATTTTGTACTCCTTCTTCTGCCTAAACTATGCTTGTCACTGAATATTTCCATGGAAGAGTGGGAAACATAATTATAGGTACAACTCAGCTTTCTGAGAGTCCTAAGTTTTTCACCTTTGACATCTCTTTGCCTATGTGAGGGCTGAAGTGTGCATCATGTCCTGTCACCCAGATGCAAAACACCAGCACCTTTTAGCATCTCAGCCACATACCTGGCATATCTCCCTCAAGAAAACAATCTCCCTTAACAACAATACTGATTTTTAGAAGCATGTAAATTGCATAAAGGTTGGAACTGTTGATCACAGGATTATCACTATCCTAAAACTGCATCACTGAAGTCAGGATTCCTGAAGCTGCCTCATGGTGTGATCCTCTGCAACACTCCCAGATTCCTGCAACTGTATTGATTACTTATCCAAATAAACCAACTTTCACATTTAATTAGAGGTCACCAGGTAAAGATTTTTCTCCAAATAAAAATGCTGATGTTGGGGAAAAAAAAAAAAAAAAAGAAAGAAAGAAAGAAAGAAAAGAAATAATGTAAGTGTCTTCAGCCAAGAATCAGTTTTCAACTCCAAATTCTTAAGAAAATAATAATAATAAAAAAAAGAATGTGGACATAAAACAAAATGACCTAGGGATCTAGATTCTAGACTTCTTTCTGCTGCTTCTCTGTGATCCAGACTCCTTGGCTGAACCGTGCCCCTCCAGCACTGATCTCCAACCTGCTGTCTCCACAGGGCAGAAGAGGAGACTGGCAGGATGAAGTGCTCATCCTGGGGTGGCCTAGGGTGACCCGAAGCTGCTCAGGCTGTTTCCAGGGACAACTCCAAATACAGCTGGATTTCTGGGTCACAAACCAAAACCTTTTCAGTCCTTGGAGACTGAAAGGATACAAAAGGAGGTGTATATGTATGAAATAAGTTTTTCTGTTGTTTGCTCATTATTCTTCATCTGAGTATTAGAAATACTTGAGATTATTTTGTCTCTGATTAAAACAAGATTGAAATTAATTCTCATTATTAGACAAATTGCTGGATGTCCACAGAAATCCTATATTGTCTATCTTTCCTACATAAATAATAATAGCTATTTTCTCTGGCTATGAATACTGCATGTCAAAGTTAATCTTCAATTCCCTTTGCTTATTTTTTCAGTATTTTTTCTGCTCCTTTAAAATAATATAGAAATGCTTCTCAGCATGCTAAGTGTCTACCACCTCTTGCAGGCAGAGTTAATGTCTCCTTGGAGTTTTGCATTAATCCCACAGTAGTAGAGTTTCATTCCTTCATTTGTAAAATTCTCTTTTTGCATAACTATGTGCACAGTCTGCACTGCAAATCATTATTTCTAGGTTATGTGTCTTCTGCTGACAGAAATTATCCTCTGCAAGTGTTTTTCTAGTGATGCTTTATACAAAAAGATTTCCTGAGCTTTCTCCTCTTTTTCCTCCTACATACCATCCTTGATCAGAAATATCTCAGGAAAGTAGAAGGATATTAGACAAAGGAAAATCTTTTTCTTATCATTACCCATAATAGCCCCACGGCAGAGATTCAGCAACAGGAGTTTGGCTTTTGGGGTGCAGGCTGTAATGAAGAGCATCAACAAGCATCTCTGCAGCTGCACATTGCTCTTGTTGGCAGCACTTGTAAGAGCCAGAAAACTTTGACCATTGTTCTGCAATGTGCACATCCCTCAAAGTAGCAGGAGCTTTACCCTAGCCTTCTGGTTTGTCAAAAAAGAAACACGTTCTTTGACAACAGTGGTCTAGCTACAATCAAGAAACTATTAGTGCTATCCCAAACTGACCTGTCCTAACAAAACAAAACAAAACAAAACAAAACAAAACAAAACAAAACAAAACAAAAAGGTTAAGAAAGCAAGCTAAGTCAAAAAGTAACAACAAATTAAAATTACTTTCCCTTGAAAGTGTAAACAAGTGAAAATATCTTTAGAGTATTTTAATGGGCAGGCAGTGCCATTGTGACTGTGTGAATCAGCACATACAGGTAACTACGGTGACCACCAAACCACAGCTGAGATACAAAGATTGGGGTTTTTCATTACCTGGCTAACAATGTTGGACAGCAGAGACACGTGGGGGGCACGGGCTCCCTTAGGTCCAGTTCATCCTTGCCCGCAGTGGAGCAGTGGGGTAGGCACTGCTGCTCCAAAGGGCTTCTCACACACACAATTTATCACAAGGCCGTGTCTTTGGGATCCCTCTCTCTCCCCCAGCAGGAAGCTCAATCATATCTCTGAGAGTTATCTCCACACAGGAATTCCACATCTCAAAACAGGCAGAGGAAGAACAATACTAGCCATAAAACAGAGTTTTCCCACACTGACATTCCTAGCATTCCCAGCTGCACTGTCAGTTTGAGAAGTTATTCCGTCCTCTTTGCCAAATCTTCTGGTTTTAACCCTTTCCTCCCAACAGTGACATATACACTGAGCTGGTGACAAGTCACAGAATCAGAGTACAGCTGCCTTAGGCACCATGAGAGAAGAGCAGAGGATGCCCACTCGTTTTCCCATGCCATGTGGTAGTGTGTGATCGGTGTGTAGTGTGTGATCCAAAAAATCAGGGACATATTTTGATGAGCAGGAATGGGGGGGAAGGTCTTAATGGTTTATCAGAACCATTAAGAAAATTGGAACCGGTATCTCAGAGCAAAATCATACATTACTGTATGACCCCTGAGATTGCACAGCTGCTCGTTTATTAAGGATCCAGCACTCCTTATACAGCCTGTGAACCACTTGCTAGCACTGTCCATTTCAGGAAAACCATCACTAAATTCCTTCATTCTCATTCTGTTCCATTAATGAAGATCTTGTGGTTTTTTGCATCTGGGATTCCTAATCAATCAAACACTTAAACCACCTAGGGGCAAATTATCTTCTTTGAGAGGGGAAGATGCAATGAAAGACAAAAAGGTCCAATCATTTTGGGTATCTTTTTCTTTAAGTATTACAGAAAAGAAAATAGAGTATAAATTGAATGCAATTTTGCTTTAATTAAGAAAAATGAAAACAATTGTATATTCTATTTCCACTTGTGACACTTTGTTGTAAGCTTGAAGTACAATATAAATTGCAGTCAGACAATTTCAGAAGCAAAATTCTTGGTGCATCTGCTAAAAATAAGACAGCTGTCTATAATAACAATCATCTGAGATTATTTCATTTATAATCTTTGCATCCTGTGCTTGTTTACTTCTTTCTTTTTTGTTTGAATTTTTACATATTTATCCCATTTTGAATCCTTAGTTAACATTAACCTAGTTCTCTTTTTTCTTAATTTTACCTTGTTTTCTGTACACACTTTTCCTACTTTGCCTATTTCACCTCTCTTTTTACCTGTCTCACATGCCCCTGTGAAGGGCCATTGGGGAGATCTCATAAGTAATTAGATCTGATGTGATTTTCATAAAAATATTTGGTTGCATTGTTAGGTGATGCTGAATAATGATTGTGCCTCTTTTGCACAACCTTTGGAAGAGATTAGGCAATGCAAAGGATTTGACCTTGATCTTACTACCTAAATGGCAACGATTATGTATAGCTATTGCTTGTTTCAAGAATCATGCAAAATAGATGTGCCAGACTGTGTTCTCACTCACTGTTTGGTAGCTGTTTGGGGATAATTTATTCTTGAGATGACAGAATGCAGTTTACAAATTGTATCCTGTATACCTAATGAGACAATTATTTCAGGAGAGTCTGAGCTATCCAGCAAAATAGACACAGAGCAACTGGAAAGCCTGTCCTGGAAAGGATGAGCATGTCTGTTTAACCTGACAGGGTCCTGGTTAGGCTGTAATTTGCTTGCATGTAGCTTCCACTGGTGGAAAATTAGTTCTCACAAATTTGCCCCAAAAAATGATTCCAGCCAGTTTTCCCAAGGCTGTCTACAAAATATTTGGACTTTCAGAAGATGTTGCTCTTCTCTGAATATAAAGTTTGAAAGAAAGGGTGAGTAAACTGAAAATGGATGGGGGGAGAGGGACAGATCTTTCTTTCCAATGGCACAGTGAGAGTGCTGTCTCCCAAAGAAAGGAGACAGCCAAGAGCTGAAATTCAAGTTGTAAGCAGAAATGGCTTCCAGAGCAGTGTAATAAAGTGCATATATTTAACTTATTATTTTTAGTTTACAAATGTTTGTTGACAGGAATGACAAATATAATGTGCATATGAGACTGAGGAGCAGGAATGAAACATTCTGTCTCCACTTGAAATAGTTTCCTTGTAATCCAAACAAACACACACACCTGCAAATTCCTCACAAGTCATCCAGATGAAGCTCAGAAGATGACTCATGTTGTGCTTGACTGGAACACTTGCTAAGGTAGGCCTGTGTGGACTTGGCGTTTCGTGCCGTGGGATGTTTAATAGCTGGAAGTAATGATGTTGCAATGCAGCAATTTTAAGCAAAGACTTTCTTCATTCCAAGCAACTGAAAAAGATCTACCAGCAGAGTTATTTAAAAAACCAAAAAAGCATAAATACAGTTCAGCATGAGCTGGGGAGGAGGGAGAACCTAAACACCTCTGGAAGTCTGGATGTGAGGTATATTACATCAGCTCATCTTCTCAGGATGTCCTCAGTAATGCCATGGGTCAATTCCTGTGGGGCAGCCCTTAATCAGGAAATGTTCCAAAATGAGGTCAGCCATAAAACACAGGTATCATACATTAATACTATCAAAAAACATGTATTAGTGTTTAAACAAACAGCCAGCTTCCAATATGTGTCTGGCTGACATTTTTGCATGGAAGTGGAACTGGAGAAGAAACCACAATACCACATGATACCATAAGCTGCTATTGGGTGCAGAACCCAGTGCATGTGGAAATGTGTAGCTGAAACACAGCAGTAAAAATAAAAAGGGGTTCACAGTTCTATATCTTTACCCTTTTTTGCTATAATTTTACATACTTAATCAGTTTCAAAGGATAGTAATAATGTGCAATTACTCTTTAAAATTACATCTATTTTTAGTAGGTTTGAATTATTTGGAACACCGGAATGGTTTGAGGACATGTTGTTCAGTGAGTGGGGTATGTCAGTGCTGTGTGTCTGGGTAAGAGTGGGGGAGGTGCCTTTGCCACCACTCTCTGCAAGATGCAGAGCTGAACCAGGACAGGTGTTCACAGTATTGACAGATCAGGCACCAACATCAGTATATCACTGAGACTTCAGAAGGGCCCTGAAATCCTGACCATCATGAGTTCTGGTCCTCTGAGTAACAGTTCTGGCTGGCTGGCCAGTAGTCATGAAGTACTTACGTTAAGTGTCAGTGTTGAAGAGAGTGTTGAAACACATTTCACATGAAAATAAAAATATTTAAATCAATGCTAATTTTTACATTGACTCAATGAAAACTAAGATTTTACCATGCTTTTTATCAGAATGGCACTAGGTAGATGAAGACATAGTCATTGCTTCCTTGAACAATGTCCTTTGATTTGTTTGGTGATGTAATGTTCATTAAAGAAAGGGAGGAAGGAAGATGGTTGTCTAGAGTGCTTTTTGCTAGAAATGAGCTCAAACCTAGAATGAAGTTTGGAGCTGGTGCTCTGCTTAGTCCTTCTTTTTCTTTGGAAGCATACAGTAGAGTAGAAAATAGTTTTTCCTTTGCTTTTCTGATGTTTAATTTTGATCCTATAGGGACAAGTGCTTTGCAAATATTTTAAGGAGATGCACCATGCTGTGAGAAATCCACAGGGACCTGGGCAGGCTTGAGAGGTGAGCCTGTGTGAACCTCATAAAGTTCATCGAGGTCCTGCACCTGGGTCAGGGCAATCCCAAGCACAAATAAAGGCTGAGAAGAGAGTGTATTGAGAGCAGACCTGAAGAGAAGGACTGGGGGATGTGGGTGAATAAGAAGCTCATCATGATGCACTTGCAGCTCAGAAAACGAATTGTGTCCCTAGCTGCATCAGAAGTAGTGTGACCAGAAGGACAAAGGAGGGGATTCTGCCCCTCTACTCCACTCTGCTGAGTCCCCACCTGGAGTACTCATCCAATTTCAGGGCCCCCAACATAAGAAGGGCTTGTACTTGTTGGAATAAATCCAGAGGGGAGCTGCAAGGATGATCAAAGGGCTGGAGCACCTCTCCTGTGAAGGGGCTGTTCAGTCTGTAGAAGAGAAGGTTCTGGAAGAACTTGGGGCTGTTCAGTCTGTAGAAGAGAAGGTTCTGGAAGAATTTACAGCACCTTCTAGTGCTTCTAAGGATATCAAAGGGCTACAAGAAAGCTGGGAAGTGTAGTGATGTAGTGATCGAACAGGGGGAAGAGCTTTGAACTGAAACAGGACAGATTTAGTTTGGAAAAAAAAGAAATTTTTTTTTCCTGTTAGGGTGGTGAGACACTGGAACAAGTTGTCCGAAGAAGTGGTGGATGCCCCATCCCTCGAAATGTTCAAGGTTGGATGGGGCTCTCTGAATAACCTGGTCTAGTGAAAGGGACACCTGCCTATGTCAGGGATGTTGGAAGTAGTTGATCTTTAAGGTTCCTGCAATCCAATCCTATGACTTGATTTGATAAATCCTTTCAACACACAGAAGATTCAGAAAGGGGTCCTGCCCTTTTTGTCCCTTCTGCACCTACAAAACATGTATCTCAGAAATTGAGTCCAAGATTTTAAAGAACATATACATGTCAATCTTAATTGCATTTTCCATGTGATCTTCTCTGGATGGGGGGAAATAAAAGTAATCAAAGACAAAAAAAAAAAAAGGATAACATGTTAGCAAAAAAAAGAGAAACCTAGTCTCATTTCCCTAAATGGAATCTTATTATATCTGTATTTTGAAACGGAAATAAAAATGTTATCATTCACTTCTGTTTCTGCAACAAGCTTGCACAAGATATGGGGACAAAAAGCGGATTCGCTCCAGTTGCCTAATTGGACAGAAGTAGTTGCTGAATGCCAGCCTGACCTAAATGGAACTGAAGGATTTTCAGCAACCTTTCATCCTTTTGTATTTCCTAAGGTTAATCTTCCTTCCTTTGTGATTCCTTCACTAGGCTGCAGCTGGGAGAACAAGAGGTACAGCTGAACTCAGAGCATCTTTCCATGCCTAGCTCATAAGGAAGTGGCTTGCTTGAGGCAAGAGCTAAATGACCTGTTCATAATCAATGTTTTTCAATTAATTTAATCTTTTCTCTTGCACATCAGTTTGTCATGAAGAGACCAGATTATATAAATACATTTCTCATCTAATGTCATTTATGCATCAAGAGAAAATAAAGTAACTGTTTTTGTATTGATAAAAACTGTCACTTCAAGGCTATTTGCCACTTGTTATGACATCTCTGCTGCAAGTACGGCTAAGCAGACGGGCTTGTCAGGACCAATCTGAAGTTGTCCTCTGGACAGGACAGAGCAACAGGTAGCATCTACACTGAAGTAAGTTTTGAGTTTCAGTCACTGCTAACCAGTTAAGTTGGTTCAAATTATCTCTATAATTCCAAACCAGAGATGGAGGATGCACCCAGCCTGTTGCATTTTTCATCCATATGGTAGCACAAAATATGGCTAGAGCAAAAGTTAGAGCAGGGCTGTATTTTGCCTCTCCCTTTCCCCTGAGATGGCCATCCTTCCCCTCTTCCTAATAAAGCACCAAAGTAGACATGTTGAAGGTGGAAGTTGGAGGGATAAAGTGCTGTAGATTATATCCATCCCACCAGTATAATGAAGTCTGCTGCAGGGGCATATTGTCAGGAGAAAAGAGATCTCAGGATCCTCAAACCCCATGCAAGAGAGTCGTGTGATATACAAAGCTTTCATGGAGGGGGCTGCAGCTTTCACAAAACATTCAGATTATCATTTAGCAGCAACCTTGATTTGTGTGCTATTGATTATTTTATACCAGTTAAGCAGATGTAATAGCAAATAACATCAGGAAAGCAGAATGCCTGAAAACACAATGCAGCCGGTGTTGGTTCCCTCTGCTGCTTCACAGATTTCCTGTTACCTGCTGAGCTGTGCAGGCGAGGGGTTTAGCTGCTTCCTCCCAGTGGCCGCTCAGATTAAAAGCCTGAGCTCTGTGGCATATGGCTGCTCCCGTTGCAGTGGATCTCTCGGCTTGTTTCCAACATGCTATAACTTCAATTTAGCAGACTGGCACTTATAGATGTCCAATTAAAATGCCCCATTTTATTGGGGAAAATGCTCTCCCAATGGTACTGTATGCCATTGAATAGAATTCAAAAATCACTTTGCCTGTTATGACTTTTATTTTCATAAAGAATGCAAACATGAAATACTTAATGTGATGTCCTAATTAATGCAAATATGCCAAACCCCTTTATTTTCCTGAGAAAATTATATTACACTGTTACATTTCCCCATTTCATGGCTGCATATTTTATATACTGTTACCATAGTTACTGTGTCATTAAAGTCTATTCAGAGGGAGCTGGGCATAGCATCAAGCTATCACAGAGAATGATTGCTTTTGTAAATTTAAAAGAAGCTCTGCAGCTAATTACTGTGAGTTTGTGTAAATTGGACCAATGGAGAGTATGAAATTTGGAACAAATTATTGTAGAGTCTAAAGCAAATGAAGAATATTTTAATTTGATTTAGGAACTTGCCTTCTGTATTACAAGCCTCTTAAACTTTTAATTGTGTAAAGCTCAAGCCATACACTGGCACATTGCTGATACAGGAACACAGACAGCCCTGGCTGAACTGGGATGTGAATGGCCTTAAATAGAAAGTACTGGCAATGGGCAGAAATCTGGGGAAAGGACAGAGCATGCCTAAGCTGTTCTGATTTTGCATGGTTTGGAAATTTTAGAAGGAAATTCAGCTTCTTGGAAATCTTTTGAGTTGTCTCTTACCTGCCATTTAAGTATATGTTTCCACCACGTGGTGCACTAAATATTTGGATAGAGTGGGGCTCTCTCTGAAAGGGGAAGTTCCTCACTAAAACTTGAGGAGACACTGAGTAACGCAGTCGTCACCAATATGGTTATCATGCGTTCTC
>VZUI01053312.1:0-39190 GCA_013401135.1 Cettia cetti
CACTGGATTCCTCAGAGGAAGACTGGACCCATCTCGCCATCACTGGACTTTTCTACAGGATCATCTCTACTCCACAGAACTGCATCTGTTACTCCAGAAGGATTCATCTGGACTGCTTCTAACACCCTGACCAACAAGGTGTCAGGTCTTTCCTGACTCTGTCAGGGGTTTTTTAGGTTTTTTGTTTGTTTTGTTTGCTTGTCTTTCTGTACAACTACATTTGAACTCTTTTTAATATTCCTAGTAAAGAACTGCTATCCCTATTCCCAAAGCTTTGCCTGAAACCCCTTAATTTCAAAATTTTAGTAATTTGGATGAAAAGGGGTTTACATTCTCCATTCCAAGGAAAACTCCAGTTTTCCCTGACGGATACATGTCTCTCTAAACCAAGACAGGCATTCTGTAAATATTCCCTGTTAATAAAATCAGAAATTAGCAGTTTTGTTAGCCAAGATATCTCAAAAGAATTTCTGAAAGTGGAAACTCTAGATTTGCTGGGGGATAGATGTAGGATGATGATAAGTTTATTCAATCCTCAAAAACACAAAACCAAAACTGTCCTTATGGTAAACAGAGAACTGAAGCCAAGCAGTAACATTGGAAGGACTTGCACTGGGGTAGGTGGATATGTAATAGTAGTGTATTTGGGCTGATAACTTCCTAGACATTTTTATCCAATGCTTTTCATCCTAGACAGCAAGAAATTAGAGGGGGAAAGAAAAGAAGAAAAAAGATGTATCCTAACCTGCAGCACCCAGGCCGTTTTGGACTCAGAAGCCTCAAAAGCAGAGTAATTTCAACAGGGGATGAAGAACCATTTTGAACTTGAGCAAATACATACAGAAATCACTGCTTAATTAATAAAGAATCAGAACAGAGAAAATCTGAGATCACTTGAACACCCTGTCAATCCAAGCAAAGTGTTTGCATTTTCTCCTTGTCCATTAAAAAAAAAAACTGCTTGGTAAGAGGATGTGAGGAGAAGTGGTCTTGTGCATTTCATAGTGCAATTACGCCAGAGAAAACACATCAACATTTCTAAGGATGACAATGCATAAAGTGGGATTTTATAAGTGTAAGACTTGTCTCCAAAATTCCATCTAAAGTAATAAAATGGAGACAGAAAGCTGTGAGAGGCTTCAAATTGTCTCTGCAAAGATGCCAGCCATGGAGCTGTAAGGGACACAGGGGTGAGCAGTTCAACTTTGTCTTCCAGAAGGAGCCCTCTTATCTCCCTGACAAAACACCTGTGTGCCACAGCAGACTCACCTCATCATCCTCCATTGCCTGTATGTGTTCTTCCCTTGTGGAGGTTTAAGTGCTGCCTGTCTGGAGTGACTCCTCTGCAGGAGAGCTTCCTGCTGCAGAGCCAGCTGCAGTGGATAGAGGCAGGAAGGGATACAGCTCAGCAATTCCCCCAAAGGCAGAGCTGCAGTCCAGGAAGGCAGATAAATGCAAGCCCAGCTCTTCAACCTCACATGCCATGAGAAAAGTCAGGTGGCTGAAAGGAAACAAGACTCTCAGCACTGCTCTGAGCATGAACTGTACTCCAAGTGTGCTGATCAGGAACATCAGGTCATGAATTTATTTTATATTTTTTTCTGGAATGTGTCTGCTATTGAACATTTTTATTGCTCCTCTGGCAATATTCAATAGCTTTTGGGATGCAGGCATTGCTTGCTCTGTCCCTCTTCTTCTTCCACTCTAACAAACTGTTCCACTATCCAGGCTGTTCCACTTTGTATAAATGACATATCTACCAACCAGAGAAAGAAATCTGTCCTTTACTTAGAGGTGATGGACTTGGGTTGAAGTTCCTACCCAATGGCACTTGGTGATGTTTATTTAATGCAAGGGTTACACAGAACTTGTAGACCTGACAGAGGAGGTAGGGGAGATGTGCACCTTGCAAAGGTAGGCAAGGCAACACAGAGCATTTCAAAGCCCCATGTGTAGGTGACTGAATCAAGCAGTGGATCAACACAGTTTGTCTGACTTGGCACAGGGCACCTGCTTCAGAGGGAGTTGAACTGGCTCCATTGACACCCACCAGCTGAAGAAGCTCAGATGTCTGACATGCTTCTACAACCTACAGTCAGATTCCTAAACTTGGGTTTCTTAACCTGTATCTCCTTTTCCTCAGAGTTGCCTTGGGGGCCTTGCAGAGGACAGACCAAATTCCTGCCCTGGATGAGGGTCTGCATACATATGCCACACCCCAAAACACCTCCAGCTCTTTCAACCTGTCTGTAAACATAAAGTATCTGGAAAAATATTTGTCCCAGAATAGGATAGGACAGCTTTTGAAATCTGAAATAATTTTGTAGCAAGGGAAAACCGTCTTCTACCCATCTCCAGTTCTCAGCTTCTCAGGTGTCTGAGACATTTATATGTGAAAGGGAAGCCTCAGAATTGTTTGACGAGAAAAGCAATGAGATTCCCAACAACTTCCTCAGATAAACAAATATCGGGTCTTGCCAGAACTAGCTAAAGTAAGTCTGAAGAGAGCAAACCAACCTTCCCAGTCTGTAAATAGCTACAAAAGATGCTGAGAACAGAGGCAAGAGCAGCAGTCACTTGAAATTAATGAAGAAAGAAGAGCGTGTCATGGTGAAGAAGCATCAATGTAAAAGCACAGCAGCAACAATTGTACCCATAAGATGAAGAGAAGCAAAAGGAATTAATACTCTCATCACTAAAGAATGGTGCCTGGAAATAGATGGACTTAGTATACAAATACATGTTGCTCTTTCTGTTCTGGATAATTAATTTATGTTTTTGTGTCTGATTTTAGAAAAACACTTTGATAGTCTCATCCTCTCCCAAACTGAAAAGGCAGCAATAGGAAATATGCTGATTTATGCCAACAGCAACTATATATTGATATGTACTTTTTGCCTTTAAAAGTAAGACAAGCAAGAAGAAAGAAAATGTAGCTACATACAAGAATGTATCATAGCATGATATAATGGTCCGGGTTGGGAGGGACCTCAAGGATCATCTGGTTCCAACATCCCTGCCATGGGCAGGGACACCTCCCACTAGACCAGGTTGCTCCAAGCCCTGTCCAGCCAGGCCTTGAACACTTCCAGGAATGAGGCATTCACAGCTTCACCAGGCAACCTGTGCCAGGGCATCACCACCCTCACAGTCAAAAATTTCTTTCTAACATCTTACTTAAATCTTTTTCAGCTGAAAACTTTTCCCACTTGTCCTATTACTAATTGCCTGTGTAAAAAGTCACTATCAGTCTTTTTTATAAGCCCCCTTTAGGCACTGGAAGGCTGCTACAAGGTGTTCCTGAAACCTTCTCGTTTCAAGGCCAAGCAGTCCCAGATCTCTCATCCTGTCTGCATAGAAGTTCCAGCCCTTTGAGCATCTTTGTGGCCCTTCTGTGAACCTGCCCTAACAGGTCCATGTCTGTTTTGTGCTGAGGACTTCAGACCTGGATGCAGCCCTCCAGGTAGGGCCTCAAAAGTAGAGGGGGAGAATCACCTCTCTCGACCTGCTGGCCACCCCTCTTTTGATGCAGCCAGGATGTGTTTGGCTTTCCCAGTTGCAAGTCCACACTTGGCCTGTGTCCTGTTTTTCATTCATGAGAACCACTAAATCTTTCTCCATAGTGCTGCTCTCAGTGTGTTTTTGTATGTCAAAGGCATTGAAAGGATTACCAAATTAACCATTCTTCTGTCAGCCTAATATCAGTTCTAGCAAATTTAACAGAAGGGTATATATGGGGTTTCATTATTAAACAAATTACAAGAGAGGAGTACAATCAATAACAATAAGAAAAGAAGAAAACAAAGTCTTTTTCCAAAGTAACTTAATATCCTTTTAGTCATGTAACAGATTTGGTTGATAAACCTCTAAATGCTAATCCAATATATCAAATACATGTGTGTATATATATATATCAATTTTTGATTCTTGTTGATTACATCTTTGCTGAATCATCACTAAGGCAGTAGATGATAAAGCCAGTCAACTGACTGATCTCAAAGATGAGCATTCCTGGGAAATCCTTACAAAGGAAGCATATTTTTAGTGCATTGCCCTGTGTCTTCCCATTATTTAACTTGTATCAGTGAACTGGGAGCATATATAATACTGTTCATAAAGTTTGTACATAAAACAAAACCAGGAGGATTGTTAAACCAAAAAAAAAAAAACAAAACAAAAAAAAACCCCAAAACCTGGTGTTCCCTCTAGCAGATGCAATAAACTGAGCACAAACAAGCAAACAGAATTAATTTACGGTGAAACCAAATAGTTACATATTTGGAATAAGAATATTTGTGTTTATGGGAGCAGAGATTGCATCCTGGGGAAAGGAAAAGAAATTGAAGAGTCACACTAGATGGTGAGCTAATCCTGAAGCATCAGTGCAAAGTGATGGCTTTAAAGATTAACACTGCCATTAAATGTGTAAGGCATGCCACACTGAGTATGAGCAAGAGCTTCAATGCATTTTGTATTTAACACCAGTTGCTTAAATAAGAACATTCCTGTCCTCAACAGAAACAATGGGAAATTGTCCATCATCTTAACTGTCCTTTGTCTTCATGTTTGCTAGGTGTGAAAAGCAGTTAGCCCACAAAGATGACAATTACAAGGATTGTGTCCCACCAGTTATCAGCAATACACTGCATGACAAATTTCATTATATTTGAATAACTGTCACAAAATTTTAATATAGCTGCAGCTACATTTTCATTAGTGTTTTGAGAAAAAATAATGTAAATTACAATAACTGCTAAGAAATCAATAATATGTAACAATTATTCATTATTAGGAGATGAAGCACAGATCACATGCTCCATAGTTTTGAAGCTGGTCACATCCATGTATCAAATTCAACTCAAAATATTATTTAATAATGATTCTAGAAGACACCTGCAACCAATTTACCTCTGCCTGAGAAGCTTACAGGGAAAGGACTTCATACAAATTTGGAGGATATAAGGACAGTAAAGGGGATACAGAGCCTTGTTTCCAGAGGAGATAAGGGGAACCTGATTTACTTAGCATCACAAAGCAAAACAAGACTAGCTTTTTCCAGAAAAACCTTAGAGTCAGTAGGAAAACAGAGGAGGACCATTGAAGTAATTTTGATAATCACAAACTTTCTTGTCACTAAAGCTGTGAGAGTAGCTTTCTAGAAGGCAGCACAATCAACAGTGACAACTCAGTCTTAAGACTGAGATAATTCAGCTTAAGCTAAGGACTAAATGACATATTCCTTTGTCTGGCTGCAGGACTGGGTTTTATGATGCAGAGGTGCCTTCTGCTTCTCTGCTCTTACACTGAAATAGCAGTCTAGGTGTTAGTCATCTAAACATTGCATGGAAGTTATAAAAGACCATAAAATGGAGTAAAAAGAAAATCTTTAGAAAAAAGTGAAACATGCAACTCTATTACTGTATCAAATACAGTCTCCATTTAAATAAAGAAAATAGTGCTGAATTTGGGCTTTCCAGGGAGTAAGCCAATTGTGTTTTTGAAAGGTAAGTCTAGCTTAAAATTCAAGCAGAACCTATTATAGACATAGTGACAGAGGAAAAATTTCATAATCTTTGCATCAATGGCTGCAGACCATCCAGGGGCAGCACTGACAATAACTTCAGAAGAGGAAGATCAGGAAAACACACCTTTCATAGAGAATGTCTCTCAGGCTGAGGCAGGTGAAGTGCTGCTCTGTTTGGGACAAGCCTCCAGAAAGATGAGAGCCAAGAGCGTACTTGTGAGAAGAGAAGCATCCTCCTCTGCTGCTGAAAGCCTCTCTCTCAGCTGCTATGTGAACTCACTTGAGGACTAGAATTAGCTATGCAATTTTGCAGTAGAAAGGCGAATTTGGAGCCTACAAGGTATCCACGGTGCCAAGTATTTTTCTTTTTTATGCTATAGCTGAGCCTGTGGCAGGGAACTGCTCAGAAAGGGCAAGAACCAACACCAGGCTAAGGTTCAGTTTGTGTCTATAGCCACCTTCTGCTTTGTTAGTTCTGTTTTTAGACAGCTGGGAACCAGCTCATCCCATGAAAGATCACTATGAGCAGCAAGGTAATGAGATAAACATATCACATAGAGCATCCATGTTCCATCCCCACACTGCTGCAGCCTTCTGGGCCCCTCTCACTCATAGGTGCTCCACAGCTGTGGCCTCAGGAGTGTTTTGGACCTACTGTCCACTGCTTCCCCTGCAGATCAGGTGCCCAAGTGCTCTTGAACTTGGTTTGAGAGTCAAGTGTTTTATAAATGGTTTTGAAACAGAGCAGGCGAAACTCCTGAGATCACCAGGTAACTGATTTCATTTGAATTGTACAAACTGGAATGCTTTCAACTCTGAGGTGTCTCAGACCATTGAACTGTGAGAGGAGTGAGATCTCAGGAAGGGTTACAATTACATCTAGGTTAACTGGTAATACTTTGAGACACACCAGTGTTCTCACCTTTTTGAAGAGTGATGAATAAATGTACAAAGAATGTGTGATTTCAGAGAGGTTGTCACCAACCCCACTGGTTCCTACGTGAGCTAAGATTAAAATATGACCCTTCAAGTCTGAAACTGGATGAAGTGGCTGAAGTAACTGCATGGCTCCTTTAAGGTACCTGGGGAGTCAGGAGCTGTGGAAGAGTCAGATTCTGTGCATTTGTTCTCCTCCTGTAAGGTGGAGATACCAATAATATATATTTATTTAATTGTATACATCCTCTCTTACGTAGGAAGAGCACAGCATTCAGTATAATGTGGCACCCCAGCCTGAAACTTATGATCATCTTGATGGGGAGTTGAAGAAACATTTTTCTAAGGAAATCCAAACCCATGAATTGTCCCCTTCTGTCATGAAAATAAAAAATATATATATTTTAAAAGGCACAAGATGAAATATGTATTTGGAAACTTTTATTCTTTAATCATATATTTTTTATCTCTTAAATGTGCCTTCTTTTCTTTTTCTTTGAGGTCTCCAACTTCTATCTTTCAAGGTTTGCTCCACAACCATTGGAAAATACCCTCTGTTTATTTTTAAATCAAAGCTAAAAATCCCATGGGATTTGCAGACCCAGCAGCCCTGAAATGAAATGCAATTCCCTAAGGTTTAGGATCACAGAGATGTAAACATGCCTGCTGTCAATGACTACATAAATAAACTGGAAGTTTGGTAGAACTAGATTTTTCCTCCAACTTGGGTCTGCTGGTTTAACTAAGAGGGAAAAAAGACATTTTGTAACATTTCAGAAGGGATTTGATGTTTTCAGTGTGTTTCAAGACTGAGGATGAAAAGCTTTTGGGGATAGAGGTGCAACAGTGTAACAGCAAGTGCCACTAACACAGGATAAATTGTTGTTGAGTTTGCTGAATAAGAGTTCAGTCTGCTGGGTATAATGACAGGGATGGAAGAAGAGTTAAGTGATGGGTTGGTGAGATTCACTGGATTGCACACCTTGGGACATCTTCTGGGCTGCATTCCAGTTTCTGCCTTATGAGAGCTCCACAGTGCTTGCCTTAGCCCCTTGCAATCCTCCAAAGGATGGTTGTTACACCCTCACCCAGACTTGGCTTCATCCTTCAACCCAGCCCTGCCCCTCTGCCTGTGCCAGTCAGCTGCTCCCCCCGTGGGCCACGGGCACCTTTCAAACCAATAAAGAAGACAACGAAACGAGCACGATCAAAAATCTGGCTCAGATGCTGCAAACACTGAACAGTGTCCTCAGTCATCTGCAATATTAGAGAAAGGCTCAGGCAGCCCTGCAGTTAATTAACTGCATAAATAGAAAATATAGACCCACAATACGAGGACAATGTTGATGCAATTGCACAGAAGAGGATATAAGCAATAATAAGGAGTGAGAGACTAGGTAAGCATCTGAATGACTGTTTTGTTGGATGTTCTTCCTAAAATTACAATAATTGTCTGGAAAAATGAGTTACATCCTCTTGAGTGTTCAATTCTAAAATTAAATCTCATTTTTTGTTGCAGAGCAGACATTTATTTTCACAATTATCCTGCTTACATCACTGTGGACTTCCCTTGAACCGTGCATTGCCTGAAGCTGTGAGACTACAGTAGGCACTTTCTATACCTCCCTAATATCTGTACTTCTTCATTAAAGATAAGAAGCAGAAATGCAGATTAAAAAAATCTAAAAGCAACTTCCTTCATTCTGGAAAGTAACTCATGTCACGAACAACCTCCTAAAGCTGTGCTCATTTGGTACCGCTTTAAGAAGTAAGATGACCACGCAGCCACGTCCTGCTCACCTTAGGGGCAGCACACAAATAAAGAAACTGAGCGTGGGAGAGAGGAAGATGAAATGAAACATCTGACTGCAGAAACATCCCATCTGCTGTAAGACAGCTACATTTACAGGGGAGGGGAATCTACTACATCTCTGCAGATCCAGACACACAGGATGGGAGAACCTGCATCTCCCAGACCACACAGTAGAAGTGAAGACTCACTTTTGTGCTGGCCTCTATGTTTTGAAGCTGAGCCTTCCAGTCCTCTTAAAGCCTTGGTGAGATGACACAGTTCAGCATCCTGGAGTGTATATTCCTTCCAGCATTTTGCTTGGTGGCTAAGAAAACTATCATAGCCAAGGCCTCAGAAGCCTATTCCAAGGTGCATTTTATGTCAATTACTTGCACATGTGAAGTAGCCTAAAGCATCCAAAATATTTAGAGCAAAAAAATACTGAAACATATCTCAGATGGGTAACAAACCTCATTAACAGCAAGCACAAGCATCAACGTAGGCTTCAGGGAAGTCAATGGTGCCCTCTAAAGGGAACTCATCTGATACACAGAAAAGCTTCACAGCTGTGGGACCCACTGCCCATGCAGCCATGGAACAGCCCAGCAACAGTCTATGTGCAATAACTTAAATAATCCGTAAGATGATAAAATGCAGAGTCATTAATATCTGTTCTGAATTTGGGAAAGAAGCCTGTGGAAAGCTTTTTTCAAACATTTACTGCTTATGGTGAGAAAACCTTGTCCCAAATAACATAAATGTTGGGACCAAAACCTCAGACCATGGCTAAGGAAAGAAAGGTACATCAAACTAGCAGGACATTCTGCACAAGTGAAAGTGGGCCATGATATATTTCATAAAACTTTAATCTGGGCTAAATAATTCTTGCACAGAGAGATTGTGAAGCCTTCCTCAAGAACCATCTGGATGCAATCCTGTGCAATGTGGCATAGGATGACCCAGCCTGAGCAGGGAGATTGACCCACTGTGGTGCCTTCCAACCTTGCCCATGGTGCGAGTGTGTGATAACACAGCACAGCAGCAGGAACACAGACAGTGATTACAAGAGCTACTCAGGAATGAAGCATGTGAGTGAACAAGCACCAGAGAGCAACCAGAGCACAGTAAGCAGTGCTTTGTCTTAGCCTTAGCCATCAGGAGCCTGCAATTACTTAGTGATTCACTTATAAAGTTCAACATGTTCCCTTCCAAGAAGTATGAAGTACTTTGAACAGCAACACACACTTTGTTTCAATCTTCCAGTTGAGCTCTGGCTGATTGCACCATCATTTGGCCAAATCAGGAAAAGAGCTATTGATCTCCAATGTACTGATGTGCAGATCTTATACATGGGTGTACATTATTTCAGGACAAGAGTCTGCTTCACCAGGAAGATTAATCTTGTATTGAATTCAAGAGGCACTGCAATGTTTTCCTGCTAAGAAAGTCAGGACAATTATTCTCAGGTTTAGTGATTGCCACTCATTAAAATCAGGATTTACTTGATTACATTTTGGAGAAACTCTAGACCCTGAGTGTAATTTATAACTGATGAGAAGATAAAAATATTAATATTGCTTAAAATTAAGTATTTCCAGTGAATCTTGCAAATATTGCTCAAGCAACATGCTTTTTAACCATGCTTTAACCATGCTTTTTTTCCCACTGGATTGCAGGTATAGTATCAGGAGAATGCTGTGTTTTACCACATAAGGTGAAGCTATATCCTTTGCTCACACATTACTTATATACGCCAGGATTTTTGGTGTAGTCACTGGAAACAAACAAAATTTCAGAGAGCCATATTTAGAAGACATTAGAATAATCCTGGGAATGTTTCCATCTTAGATTTATGCTTTTCTGCAATAAAAATAATTGCAAACATCTCATTTCAGAACTGCACTATACCTGAGTCTTGAATAGAGGATGCCCATACACAAACAAAATTGGGGACAGTGCCTTATAATGCACGACAATGTGGAAATTCCTTGTCTAACTTCACACCAGCCACTGTGACTTGGAGAAGGCCACTTTCACCTCTCATTTCCTCAGGGTTTTCACACGGGTGGCATGAGAACTGTAGGTTTAGAGAGCATGTTGAGTCAAAAATGTCTCTGAAACCCAGGTGCTGTGGTTACTGTCCATGATGGGTTATGAGACAAGGAAAACCATGTCCCAGTCAAACTAATGCTTACTTGTTAAACAATGATCATTCCCCAAGGCTCAGGTTCTTGGTTCACACAGGCAGTTTAAGAGGTTTCAACTGAGAATTGAAAGCCATAGTTAGCTTTACAGCAAGAGGAAGGTCAGGTATGGGAGTTCAGTGTGTGCCCTTTGCCAATCCGAACACGATTTTTTCATGCTGAGTACTAGTAATTAAGTGATCTCCAGTGAATTACAGCACCTGCGTTATCCATCCTTGCTACCATGAGAATTATTAAGCAGCAAACTGTGAAGCTCACAGCTCGTTAGAAGCTCTGCACAACACAGCAGCACATAGCCCAAGTCCCACGACTCCCAATATATCACAGCATAGAGAACAGCAGTGGAAACAAGACTGCATAAAGGGAAAACGACTGGGAAGGCTGGGATGTGGGAGCAGCAGGAGGATCGGCAGAAGGGCTGTCAGAGGCACTCAGATTAGCAGGTCATCAAGATCCTAGCACAGCAACGTGCAGCTTTCTAGGTTACTTGGAATAGCAGGGGTGATCTATACCCAGACTAAAACAGACATGCCATTGAGGGAGGATGCTGGGAAGAACAGCCTGGAGCATTTGGCAGTTTCAAGAAGGTGAGAAAGGATAGTGAGGAAATCCTAATGACTTGCAGAGGTGGGATAAGATGGGCAGCTCCTAAAGGACACAAAAGGCACTTCCAAAGCCAGACACTGTCCCCAATTACAAGAGTGACCAGAAAATCAAGAACTTCTGAGCAGGCAAGGCTTGTGCTCTAGGTACCCAGGCCAACTGGGTACATATATCTTGGTGCCTGCTCACTGGACAGAGCGCTCCAGCACCTTAATCTTAGTGCTTATGTGTGGGCAACTCAGTTCCAAAACAAGGTCACATCCCTTTCTGGCATCTTTCCTACCCTCTTGCAACACTACTTCCACCCACAGGTGAGAAGGAACACAGCACAACACAGCTGGTAGGGAGCTTGAGAGTGAGGAATGAAACCGTGGGAGAGGAGATAAAGGGGACGTAGGGAGAGGATAACTGCCATGCCTAGGGGATGGAAAGCAGAAGTCAGTTCAGACAGAAGGAAGGAATGATGGTCCATCAGAGGAAAGGTATGGTGGAAGCAGCAAAAGGAGTTTATGCTCCTTTCTGAGGGAAGGTGCAGAAGGAGAGTTGTGGGACAAAGGAGGATTCACAGAAATGATGGCAAGATGTTCTGATGTTCGAACAAAATGTTTCAGAAAATAGGAAAATGGAAGTAAAAAGAAGGTATTAGATAAGCATGTAGGAAGCAGCTACTGGGGAGAGACTTGAGTTAGTGTTTGCATCCTGAATACAATGCTCCCATATTCAGGAACAGACGGGCACACAGGAGGTGTTACAAGACAACTTTGTGCAAGTAGAATGAAGCAGCTTTGTGCAAGGCATTTCCACTGCAAGGGAGCATTAATACCAGAGGAATGTGGCAAGGATGACAGAATCATAGAATAGTTTTGGTTGGGACCTTGACAGGTCATCTGGTCCAAACCCCAGCTCAGAGTGGGGAAAGAAAATAATACATAGGTGATGAAAAATTCCCTTGCATTTTCACAGACAAAAAGTGAAGCTTTAGCTATAATTCCAAAAATGCATATCCAAAGTCAAACCTTCCCTTGGTTCTATAAGGTTGATGCTCCCCTCTGGAAACAAAGCTAATTTTACAGATTACTGGTATTCCTACTATAACTGCTCTGGATTCTTTGCTGTGAAGCAGAGAGGGTTTTATTGCATATCAAAAAGAGGAAACAGACACACGAAAATCAACCTGTAGCTTGCTCTAAACACACATGCACATCTAATGTACAATTGATGCTAGCACAAAACAAAGATAGAAAAAATATTTCTCATGCAAACTGGGTTGGTGGTTAATCAAGTGAATCGTACCTTTTAGAGAGGTATCCTAGCAACTCCCCAGCAGCCACAAGTCCCGGCTGACAGCGCACACTGATGCAATTGTTCTCCTCCTGCAGACATCAAAACTTTGCAGCTAATCAAAGAGATAATTCGAAACAGGAGACCACGTTAAATTTGATCCAACAAAAGGGAATTTTATAAATGAGCAATGTCACCCAGGGCATCTCTTATGCTTGAAGTTGTCATCTTGGAACAAGAGTAGGTCAGGCTTAGTGAAGCTGTGCAATGCTGGGAACAAAACCTCCCTTCCTGCAACCATGACTCTCCTGCAGGCACTCGTGTATGCTGTTCTGATTTGGGCTGGTCTCTGCTTCAGAGCACTATGCAGAATTTATTACTATTCTTTTGAATGGTAAAGGCTCACCCAAAACACTTTCTAGAGCACAAGTATCAGTGAAAGCTCTGCTCACGCCCTTGTAGCCACCTGTCCCAAGAACAAATTCATACTCCTAACATGCCAGATTAGATATTCTGTCCCATCTCCTGACAGTGCAAATGGGCTCAGGCCTGGCTGGATAAGACCTTCTCTTGGGACCACCAACAAACCTGAGGCTACCAAATAGCCCAAGCTCATCCTCTCTAAGTGTCCCCATTTTGGAAGCATCATAGATTTGCAATTCACCTCTTTATGCATAGGTGCAATAGAAAAAGCAAAATCACCAACACAGGATCCCATAGCGTTATGGAAAAACACTCCTCCCCCTGCCTGCCTGCCCCTCACTTTTTAGCTAGCCCAAAGATACCACAGATCTGGGGAAAATATTCAAGATGTTTAAGCATTTCCCACTTCCCTTTTCTTCCCTTAGCTGAGAGGCTTCAGTTCAGAGTTGTGAAGGGTCTCCCAAGTTCTCCTCCAGCAGTTCACATTTCTTCTGGATTACAGAACATATTTTATACTCCCCCCAAGACACTCAACAGTTCATCTCCTCTTTCAAAGAGAAAACACCTTCTTAAAACTTCCTGTTTTCTCCATCAGGTGAGTCCTGACACCTGACTACCCTCATCAGATGCTCCTCAGATACTTTTGTTTGATGACCACTCTCTTGGGGATCAGAACTGTAAGACCATTTTTTTCCAGGGCAGTGATAATGTCCCTGACTATTCCACTAAAACTTTTAATCAAACTTTAATGATTCTTCCTTGTTGGAATGGAGGAATTTCTTCCATCACCTTTGGTGGTTCAGAAGGAAAGCAAGAACAGATGTAACAGTCATATGGTCTAAACATCAAACTGAACCTACAACTGGTCAAAAACATCAAATTGTACACAAATCATCATCAAAATTACCGTGTCATACTTTTTACTGCAAAAGCTGGACTGTTTCGCAGTCAATCAGGTGCCATCACTAAAAGCAACATGCAGACTGTCCAGCTACAGCAGCTGAGACCAGGGGTCCAGAGGACTACAGGGGATCAATGTGCCCATTTATAAGGTCTACAGAGCCTTTTAAGACCTTGCAAAAGTTTCTTCCAGTGGGTAGAAAACTGTTGCCCCACAGCAGAAATGCTACTTACAGATGTTACAAGGACACAGATGTTTCCTCCCACAATCAGAAGATTACCTCTGCTTTTACACATTTTATCTGCAATGGTCTTTGTGCCAGTAACTCTAAAACTAGAAAGTGCAGCAAGAGAAAAGAATAAGCTGCAGAGATGGACAGCCATGAGAGGAAAAGGGAAATTATACCTGTGACACTGTTTCCAGCACATCAATTTATTTTCACCTTTCTAATGCAGATACATCTTTCATTTTTGGTGTGAATCACCACAGTATTTGCTTTAAGAAGAGGCTGGTAACAGAATGTGAATATTTGTGAACTTAAGAAGGGGCTGATAATAAAAACCAGCTTAGAAACGATACATTTGTAATTGAAACAGCAGGGCACATCAGTTCAGCACAATAATTGGAATTTGCCAGATGTTAATGAGTTGACTTGCAAAGAAACAAAACCAACAGTCCCCTCCATGCACTACTATGATCCTTAATAACTGCAGCAGATACATTATTGTTTTATGCCTTAGAATCCTCAACCACAGGAAATAAAAATAAACAAATCCACCTCAATGTCATCTTCAGGAGCAAAGCAGCACCACCCACAGGTAGGACAAGTAACTACCCAGTCACAAACACCCAGAGTGTTTACCTACAGCCCTCTCCTACCTCTTACACCACAGTAATCACAACAAAAAGTCACAGCAGGAAAATAACAGAGAGTTAAATTCACTGTTGTTGGTTAAATTTTTTCTGATCATCTGCAGGCAAAATGAGCCAGATAAGTTCTGTAGTATTACAATGAATGTAATTGGGATTGAAAGCAAGCAGGTGAACATGAGCTGCTCTTCGCTATGGAGCACATGGTGAGAACTGTTCCACACCCTGGATCTGGATCTGTGACTAATTTTCTTTCTGAATGGGAGCAGCAAAGACAGTTACTGCATAATAAAGACACCAGCCTTTCTCTTCAGAAGAGCCACTGTGTTCAGAAAAATCTTGACTCAATGCATCTTTAAATCGTAAGAATTCTCTGTATTTTAGTGTGTTTTGAATCAGGCTCAGAGGGAGCATATCAGAGAGGTGTTTCAAAATTTCTTGCTCTAGTAAGGAATGACCTTCAGCTTAAGGAATGACCTTCAGCTTATTTCCTGGAATGCTTCTACTAAATTATTCATTGCTTATCTTTTTAATTTGTGTACACAGCACCAACCAGTAAATAACATCACAAGCAAAGTTGTAACCAACTCCCCCTGTATCAATAATATCATATAAAAAGTCAAAACTTTGTGTTAAAGATGATCAACACACAAGAAATTTACTCAACTCATTTAATAAAACCATTTTGTTAAAAAATTACTTAGTAATGATTGGAATTTTACATAAAAAAATTCAGAAATTACAAAAGATGGCATTGTATAACAAATAAATCTGAATATATGAGAAGAGTTAGACACATTTGGTAGTAAGGTCCACAAAAAACCTATGCAAAAGGAGAGAGCAGCTGTTCCTGAGATAATTGTGCTTCTGTTGATATTCTTTTGAGATAACCTGACAGCAGCATAAAATATTCTCTAAGAGAATTAGTGCTAAGGATGTCTCTTCTACTCATTTCATGACTGATATCACACATGCCTTCTCCTGGCACAGTTAAGAGGTTCCCCAAATGCCCAAGAAACAAAGTGTCTGAGGCCTAAAAGAAATACTCCAAAGGAAAAGCAGTGTACTGTGAGAAGCCCACAGGTAAAAAAAACTTAAACATCTCTCCTCTGCATCTCTCCTCTATACACATACCCATTTATGTAAATTATTCCTTCATAAGGCTTTACAATAAATCTGAAATATTTCAAATCTATATCTAATAAATATTACAAGAAAATAGTTTTTCAGTATTTACATATGAAACATATAAAACACGATCACTGTAAGACTACTTCTTCAATTTCATCTTCTAAAGAACCAAGGGTATTAACTCCTGGTTTATGTGTAGTGTACTGCAGACGGTGTCTGTTTAGGCTCCTTCCTTCGCCAAAAAGCCCATTGTCTTCTTTTACTTTGACTTTACTGTTTTTATCAACAAAAGGCTTATTATTAGAGTCCCAATCTCTGTCCAAAGGTGGTGTATTGTTATTTTTAGAAAGAACAATGGTACTGGCACTGCTTCCAAAGAGTTGTTCCATTAAATTGGACTTCTTTTCTTTCTTACTATCTAAATCTGCGCTTTCCTTAACATTTTCCTCTAATCTGTCACTTTTTTGAGTGAGCCAACTTGGTCTCCCTGATCCCTTCCCAAAGGAAGGTACATAACTGCCAAAAGCTAACTCATTAGTTAAATCTACAGTCCTAACGTTTCGTTGCTTCTGCCCTTGTGCTTTTATGCCATCATCCTGGCTGTCCTTTATAGGAAATCCATTAGTAACCTTCCCAGGAATCTCAAATAATGGATTAGTTTTCTCTTTTTTCTCCAGGGAATCAGATTTTCTTGCTATATTTATCAGTGGTGCTTGGGAAGTTGGTTTTGTGTTTGTTGTACTTTGAATTTCTCTATCAATTTCTTGCATTTTAGCAAGCAGGAACTCTCTTTTTCGCCGCTCTTCCAACGTTTCAATGCTTTCTCTCTCTACTTCAGGTTTGTGGATTTCTGTCTCCAGCTTTATTTTATCTTCTTTATCCAATAAAAAGTTGCTCTCCTTTTTAATTTTGTCATATTCTTTCCTTTGCCACTCTGCAAAAAATGTTTGAACAATATTTTAAATGCTTTAATTTAAAAATACCTTTATAAGATTTTGAAAATAACACACGCAAAAGTCACTGAGTTTTTAACATGTTCTTCTATGCACAATGTCATTTTTGTGTTGCAAAAATAAATTCTTCAAAAATTGCAACTAAATCCACTCCTGGTTCTCTGGTAAGATATAAAAGTTTACTGTCTTTTTTCAAAGGCATTGAGCCACTACCCATGTTTTAAAATTTTCAAAGCAATTTGATTTCTGACAATTGCCTTTCCATTTCCTGAGTTTGAATAAAAATGAATACAACATTACTGATTTTAACAGTTCTTACTTGCATAGTACTTTATTTTTATTTGTCAGCACCACTGACATTAGGACAGTCCTGGGATATAGGTGTGGTTTCTTTTTTTTTTTCATGAAAGGAACTATTTCTGTGAAGCTATCAGGCCTCAAAGTCATAGGAGTCATCACCTCTTTCAAGCAGTGAATGATTTAAAGTACCCTGCATCAGCTGCATATGGAAAAGACATTTACATGAGTGTTCTGTGCATCACTGCATGGACTCAGAGCGACTGTGCTCAGCTATGAAGGGACACCAAAGGTACAGAACAGCAACTTATGCACAGAACCTGGAAATGCTTATGCGTAGAAGGAGGAGGAAGCTTCTCAAATATTTCTCTCTTAAAAATATTTTCCCCCCAAGATAGCAGATGTGTATTTGGGTAAAAGTTGAATATGACTACTTGGCCCCTCCAATATAGTGGCATGCTCCTTTGAACACTTTATTCAGATTTCTGACTTAGGTTTTCACAAGGTTCCATGTTATCTACTGTACTTCAGAGCAGGCTTTCAGAAACAATTGCAATAGTTCAGTTAATATATTTAACATAGATATTTTTTCAATGGCAGATCACTATAAAAATAAAGAGCCATGTTTTTCTCTGTAAGGTGAGGGAAATGATAAGCTTATACCATATGATGGATAATGTGGTTAAATCATCATATTCAGAGACAGAAAAATCAGATTCTTGGCTTATGTAAGTTGTGATAAAAGATTTTTCACAGATTTTGCCACTGAAAGCAGCTATAGATTTTTAGAATTCTTGTCATATAAAATAAGTACTACTGTTCATTAACTGCAATCACTGAAAGAAGTCTTTAACACGACAGGATGCAGTCCATCTAAAATACTTGAGATTGACTTGTGTATTTAAGTCATTAAGATGCTGTGAAAAGCAAATGAATAAAAAAGCAATATTAATATATCATGATAGAAACTGACATTTCTCAAATAGCCACACCAAATGATTCAGATAATCAGACTCGAAAAGAGAAACTAAAATTTCAAATTATATAAGGCAGTAGAAAGTACTGAAAAAGGCTATATTAAGGAAAACAGATTTGTTCTACAACAGTAGAAATCTACTTCCTACCTCAATAACATTTAGCAAGTTAGAGATAACATCAGCATTTACCTTCTATGTCATTCTTTTTTGTAAAGCACAATCTCTTAAACTCCAATACTTTTTTGAGGACAGCATTTTTTGCTGCTGCATATTTAATCACAGCTGAGTACAGGGCACAGATTATTCTATATCCTGTATTTCTTTTTGATTCTTCTTTGCATAATATAACTGAAAATAATTTTCCACTGTAGTGATCTCTGCAAAATCATTTTGCTCTTCTCACCAGAAACCAGCAGCCTCACTTGATTAATATTCTACAGTGCATTTTTCAGCCTTCAGCTGCCCATTTCCTTACCATTAGGAAGTGTTGGAATCCTCTCCTCTAAGGACTGTATTTCCTGAAAATGTTTCAGTTTCTCTTCCCTCTCCCTGTCTTGGTCTTGTCTTAGGAGTTCTGTTTGTTCTTTCCATCCTTTGTCTGGAGTTTCTTTTTCCTGAAATAAATTAATAGAAAATTGAAGCTGATGGGAAAAAACAGTTAATAAAACAAACAACCTAACAAAATCATAAGAACTTTTATGTCATTCTGAAATCACATTCTTACTGCTAAACATAAAGCAAGTAGGTCACTTTAAACCAAACCAGCTTTAACGACCCAGGGGTTTGCCCCCAAAATATTATCACCTCTGGTATACTTTTATACAGCTGAAAAAAAAATGAATAGACAATCAACTCTATTTTGTATTGCATATTTCAGGGAATGTGCATTGGCAGCTCCAATGCCATAAAGCAAAATTATCACTCTCAGGGTGGTTTTCCTTAGAAACCAGAAGTTGTCTTCTTCAAGGAATTAATTAGAAGGCCACATTTCACTATCATATTCTCTTAAGAAGCAATTAGTTGCCCTCTATTTGCACAATCTGACCTTTTTTCTCAAGCAAGTGAGTTGTAGATTCAGACAATTTCATTTTGGCACTTCAACTTATGAAGTAATAAGTAACAAACAATCAAAGAGAAAGGTTTAATCTCAGATGACAATTTTAGCTAGTGTCTATACATATATATGTAAAAGGCAAGAACCTGCAGAAAAGATATTAATATCAGCAGTAAAAATCACTAACACAGAAATGTAGTGGCAATGAAGTGAAGAGAAAGTCAGCATAATCCAACACATGGGAGTTAACTTTGTTGGTTGTGCTTATTTTAGAACAAAATAAACTTCTAGATTAAAAACACCCTTCTAAGAGAAATAGCTACTACTTAACAAACAAGGAAAAGATAACTGTTAGCAAAAAAGAACTTTGAGTATTTTTCCTTCATGTACAAAGTTATCATTGTTATATTAAAAAATATAAACTACATAAGGAGATGGTGGCCAGGTATTTAACATGTTTGACTTTAAAAATTATGATGAAAGCATAGACTACTTAAATCCAATTTATATTATTTAAAGCAATAGCCATATAGAGAACACAGAGCTGGACTGCACTCGTACCAGCTGTGTAGTTCTGTAACACACATTCAAGTATATACTAGAAGAATACATTAAACTACATCCATAGTTAAAGAAAGGGTTTGGGAAGAGAAGAACATACAAAGGAACTGCCATGAAAAAAGCTTCAGCCCTAGTAGGAAGCCAGCCAAGACCATCATCAGAGCATTATTTCTGAAAAAAGGTCCTAGCCTCATGTAATCAGAATTTGTACGATTTGTACCAGAATCTGTGTCATTCTGATTTGCAATACCTTACAAATCTCTGATTTTAGCCTGGGGTCACAAAAGTGTTAGCAGTAATTCTAATTAGTACTATTTTGTACTAAAAGGGGAAATGGAAAAACAAAAAAACCCAAGCATATTGAAAAGGCTGGAAAACCAGAAGGAATACCAGCACTGTGACAATAAGAGGAAGTGTTAGATTTATGCATAGTGAAATCATTCTGGAAAGTAAAAGAAACCATAATTAAGACCAAAGAGAAAACAGAGAGAAGGCTGCAATCACTGTTTAACAGATTGCTTAAATAAGCACTAGGAACAAAGAAAAAGGGTGAAACCGAAACTGAGGTCTTAAAAACTTTAAAGAAGTAACAGTGGCAGAAAAAAAATAAATTGAGCTGATGTCTCTCAGTAAGACAGAAAATGTGATAAACTCTCCCAAAAATTGAGTATATTTCTAGAAAGGTAGATCTTGTCTTAAAGAACAGAATGTTTTTGAAATTGGATTTTCTATATATTTACACATTTTCTAAAATACAAGCTCTGCATTTTACAATCTGATAGGTGATTTGTCTGGACTGGGTCTCAAATTTTTATGGAACTCACTATTTTAGGAAGGATTCCTTCTTTCTTGTTTGCTGTGTCACCACAGACAAGTTCTGATTCTGGAAGAAGTTCTGCTGGTGAGAAGCATCCACTGGTTTGTACACCTTTGGTGAGCAGTGGTCCCTTTTTAATACTTTGGTTGTTGGCTGTAGAAAATATAAACTAATTAAATTGTGTTTTCACTTGAAAATATATATCTGTCTCTCATTTTTCATGATTTGCAGCAAACAAAAGACTGTATTGAAGTCAGCGGAACTGGAAAGTATTGACGAGTTTCACACAGTTGCTTTCGGCACCTCTAAAAACTAATCATAAAAAATATGCATGCAAAAATGCTACTGAAAAAATAATTTAAGCTCCACCTTAATGCTACTTATAGGGTCACTACAGTGCACTGAATATTAGTTTAAAAGCCCACAAAATAATCTCACTCATCTTACTGCTTGTCCGAGAATCAAACTCATAAAATTAAAATTCACTTACTTGAATCTTTGAAACACATATACTTATCTCTACAGAATGACATTTAAAAAAATCTGAGCCTAAAATGGAATAATGGTAGAGCATCTATAATAAAACGAGCAGCAGACAAACTGTTTGAAATACTGGCATTAAATATTCAAAACAGTCCCATAAATTTCTGCTTCTTCTGACAAGTAGATTCTACTGATCCAGTGAAAATAGTCTAAGCACACACAGAGACACACATATTTATGTGGGTAGGATAAGGTTTGAGACTGTCTTGTCACACCAGAAGAAATCACTGTACTGATACTTTTAGAAGATTATGTTCTGGGACAGATATACTCTGAGGAAAAAATGAGTGCAGCTCATCTGACAGACAATACACTTGAATTAGTAAAAAATAAATAAAACAGATCATCAAAATATTCTTAGCAGTGAAAGCATATTTTTAAAGCCTCTCTAATTTATTGTCAAGTAAATATTATCTATCAGCTACTGGAAATTTTACTACCAACATTCCTCTCCTTTACCCAGGAACTTCTTGTATGAAAGGAGTTAAAACTGCTGTTTAATGAAGTTCTGTGTTTTGGCTCTTCTGCAGTTACAGAACAGTCAAAAACCCAATGCTTTGTAACTAGTGCTGTGCTGAAAGAAGCGCAAAAAGGTGAATGTGCTTGAACAAGCAGTGCCAGGGTTGAGCACTGAGTGGCATGAAAGATATAACCCAGCTGAGACATTTCAAAGTGATGCTAATAATTTTTCTGCTTTTATTGCTTTATACAAGTTACCTCTTTTTCTTTGTACAATATCCATGTCTTTTCTAGGTGATGGCTTCAACATACGATTAGCATATATATTTTTTGCTTCAAGTTCTCTTTCTTTTTCCTGTGAATGAAAGAGGTAGGTATAAGAAAGCTACTAGTATTTCATTTACCAGTCACTAGCAAAGCTGTAAATTAAATTAAAAATAGATATGGTAATAAATTTGTTTCAGAGTAAACAATTGTTTCATCCACTGTTTTAAGGATAACACATTCCTAACTGTTTATGCTATGAGAAAGCAGACAATTTTCTCCCCCCCAAAAACTCCTTAGCAAAATATTATGGAAGAAAAGAAACCATCTCTGCAGTGAAAATAAAACTAAATGCCAGTGCTTTCATAAACATGAACAAAACTTACACCATGTGTATAGATTGCACAACTGAATTCTAAGTGTTGTGAAAAGCTAAACATTTCAAAGCAAGCAATGATACTTGTCACAGATCATGTCAGTATCAGTTAGCAGAGGCCCACTGCATCATAGAGATAGAAGCATACTTTTCTTTTAGCACGTTTACTGAATAAAATACAGAAATGAACAGTGAGCTTTCGGAATTCATCTGACAATGAAAAGGTTTTCAAACTGCAAACTCTCCACTAACAAATCAGGCTTAAAACTCTTACCATAAACATTTTAGAGCTACTAACACTACTGCTGCTTGCTGGATAGCTGGGAATGTGGTGAACTGGTGCAGCTCCAACATATTGAGACTTGGAGTTCCAGGAAAATTCTCCCAGAAACTAGGTACTTTAGCTCGAGTCTTACTTTTCTTTTTTTAAAGATAAACTAAGTAGACTATAACAATATTTTAAGTACTTTTATTGAGAATTTGGACAACAATGACGGTGGCATGGGGTCCAAATAAACATTTGCACAAATTTAGCAACATATGTGGCTATCACAAATACATTATATTAATCTTCATGCAGACTAAGTATATTAGTAACAAAGCACTATTTGCACCTGCAGATTTAATTTTAAATTCAAACCTTCAAAACCTAATTTTCCATAGATTTTATGGTTTATTCTCAATGCTTGGCTACATACTTCATCTTGCTTTTCTTAACTAATGCTAACAATAATGATTAACACAGAGTCATTCTTGTTATAAACACTGTAGGGTCAGAGCACAGAACATTTCAATTTAATGCAAGAAAAGAACTCACATGTGGTATATAATTAAGTGCACATCAGAGAGTGCAGCCACTGGTAAACTATTCAAACCTGATTACAGATACTTCCAAAGATAAAATCCCAGAACGTGGTTAGCAACTCCTATTCCTTTCACATTTTACCTTCAGCTTCTGATTTAGCTGATTAAGCTCTTCTTGGAGAACTCGGTTTTCTTCTTGAGCCTCGTACAACTTTTTTTTCTTTGAATGTAACTCTCGTTGAAAACTGCTACCACTTAATTCAAGGTTTCTTTCTAGATCCTTCAATTAAAACAAAATGATATTTTTTAATAACTGAAGTAATTTTTATAGTCAAATTACTTAAATAAAATCACAGTAAACCAGTATCTTGAGTTTAGATATGGGCTCAACCACTGCTGTAACACTGAATACCTTTAAACCTTTAATCCTAACTTTGAGGGGGCAAAGCACCTGCAGATGCTGCAGCTCATCCTTTTGAGAATTAAGAAGTGATTTGAGGACATAATAGAAACTCACACTACTTCCTGCAAGGCTCTTGCCACAGTGGACCTCCAGACCTCTAAGACAAATCTACTGATAGGTAAGAGAGAGAATTCTTCCCTGAAAGTGCAGCATTAGAAGGAAGAAAACAAGAAGGAATTTCTAACCTTTCTACTAGAAACTCACTTGTGATTATGATTTTATTTACATGCCCTCATCTTGTAATAGCTGTTTTAAGTGAAGGTGTGTTAGTTAAAACAGGAAAAAAACTAGAAGAAAATCCCTTACTTTTAAAAGCAGGATTCATTTTAACATGATCCAGTATTACAGTTGCCGAAATACCTAATCATAAAAGTACAGATGACAGATGGTGACACTACAGGATGAGGTGGTTTGACTAACTCAGCCATTTATATCTTGGTACTTTGGGATTTATTTCCAGCTTAATTTCCAGCTTAATCTTTGGATTTCCAGATCTATTATCTCTGTAATGTAATTTAGGTTTAATTACTAATACAGACACTAAACCTTAATGCCATCTCAATGACAAAATTTACGCTAAGAATAGTATAAAATTTATACACGATATATAAAATATATATACTATCAAAATAGTACAACTACCAACAGATTTAATAGTGTTAACACAATTTTTAAGTGAGAGTTTATAGACATATTTACAGTGCAGACATGTCTACAAAAACAAACATTTTTGCTGGATGAAATTAAAATATATTGGACAAATTTCTTATGATGGATTCCCATAAAAAGGTCTAAAGATTATTTCAGTATTTAAAAAAACATGATGTAATTTTTTCCAGCTGAGCTCTTGGATGTGCAGAATAGTAGACAATCAAACACTGTATGAATGCTCTTCAAAAACTGGAAAACAATTATTATATAATTTGGTGGTTTTTTCAGAATTTTAGTGCAAAGTTCCCTAAATACCCAGAAAATTTTACAAGCTGTTTCCATCCAAAAAGGAGAAACTAGATTGCATAAAGTTGTATTACATCTGCAGGCACTTCTGAAATGTTACTGCTAGGTATAAAAGCATTGAAAAGTACAAATCCACAGGATATATTCTGACAAAATACGCTTAATTTGTAAACAGAAATTTGAATGCACAACTACCTCATACGTAACTATATAAACACCTTAGAAATAATTTACTTGATTCTACTTATGGGTAAAACCAAAAAATACTGCTTTTCTACTTGCTCCACAGCTGTGTAAAATTACAACTCATTGTGGAAAGAAATATCTGTACAAGAATTTCTTACAAAAAGGAAGTCATCCCACCTTAATTCTTTTCTCCCTGTCTTCCAGTTTGCTCTCTGCTAAGGCTAGTTTTTTTGCCAGGTCATCTCTCTCAGCAAGGTGCTTATCTGCAGACAGCTTTTTCAGTTTCTGCAAGACAGTTTTTTTCCTGTACAGTTCATCTTCCGTATCTTTCAGCCGTCTTTCAGTTGCACGTTCTCTCTCCTGAGATTTTCGTAGGCGCTCCCTTAATATTCTAATCTCATTGTTGTGCCGAGCAAGGAGCTGAGAGATTTCGTTTTCTGTATCTTCAAACTTATTCAAGGCTTTCTCCTGCCTGTGCTGAAGCCTCTTCAGTGCCCTGTTTTCCTTCTGCAGCTCATCCAGTTTGATGTGGAGTTCAGTCAGTTCATTTCGGAGCTCATTGATTTTCAGCAGCCTAGCAGAAAGAACTCTTTTTGTAACAAGATCTATATCTTTTGCAGGAGAATCCCTAGTGAGGCTCTGAGAACGGAAACCCCACCGTGTCCCTCTTTTGCTTGGTGCATATTTGGAATCCAATTTCTTTGTGGCTGAGAGAGGAAAAATAAAAAGCATGTTTACCATTAGACAATGCAGTTTGTCTATTCAGACATCCTTGGAACCAAGCTCTGCCTGAAACAATCATACGATATCTAGCAGAGATGGCAGCTTTCAAACCAGACAATAAAAGATAGAGTTATGCTCCTTTTGATAGCTGAAAAATGGAGATTTATGTCTGTGATCTACTGTAGGAGGTAATATCTGCAGCCATTAATATAGGACCCTTGGAAAGTAATCATCCGCAAATGGCATCAGAAATAAGGATCATATTTTGTTAATATTTGATATTGTTTATTAAAATGGTTTAGAAATTCTCCAAATGCATACAAAATTATCACATGCTTTTAAAATGGCAATAATTAGCTGAGCATTAGCTAGTTATGTATTATGCAAGACGTAATTCTCCCAGACAAATGCAGTAGTATTTTCAAATCCAGCTGCCATGCTTACAGACAAAACAGCAGATTTCTCAAGCTCAATGCAAAAAGCCTCCAAAGCAAAATTATAAATCCCACAAAAATTCAGTTCTCTCTGAATAATTTATTTTTGTATCACAAGTTATTTTCCACACAGTATTCTCATTTGATTACTTGTATGCACTGCTTGCATTCCTATTTATTACTATTATTATTATTGTCATCCTCACACATAAAAGCTAAACATTTTGTTTCTATCTTATGTGCCTCTCATACCAAGCTCAAAGAACGATCATATAATCCACTAAAAAAATCTCTTAAAACAACTGAATTAATAGAGAGTGCATAGTTCCTTAAGGTACATCAGTGTTCAAAAGAAGTACACAGAGCAGCAGTTTGTAATTCTGGATTGAAAGCTGGGATACAGCAACAGTCCAGTTACGTGCACACAGACAGTGTGTGTGACAGCAAATTCTCCCTTCCCTTTGCCACTCACCATGTTTCTATTCTACTGAGAATACTTCTCAGCAAAAATAACAGCTTAAAAATACCTTCTTCTAATTTGCTCTAGACATTTTGCAAAAATACTCATTCATTTTCAGCTTGGTGCTCATTTTTTTCCACAGCTTGGGCAAACAAAAGAAGGTATGTTTTCTTCCTTTACAAAGAACACTTATGTCACATTCAAGTGTGAAAAGATTATCTAATGCATGCACTGCAGGAATGATGCCACTCCTATCATCACCTAAGGGAGTTCCCATTAAGCCTAGACTTGCAGCCCCTGTAAGAATTTCTCTTTATTTAGGGCACACATAAAATTCCACTACCAATGTTGTACTTTTGATCATATAGTTTCATTGGGGAAATAGTGTATTTCAAGACAATGTAATATGACATTCACAATACCTTCATGTAATAATTATATTCAATTCTAGATTTGTAAACAAAGAACTGGTCACACATTTACCCCCTCCAAATTAATAAGCATGGTGGAACTGCAGTTTTTGGTTCCCAGACAGATAACCCATGACTACCAGAGGAGATGCCACTTCTGAACACAGAGAAGCTCAGTAAAGCACCAGTTGCACCAGCATACCCACACTGTCAAGGATCTGAAGAGGTATATTCCCTGAGCAAATGAAACACTGAAGGTCAGACCTTCTGGCACAGCCTAGATTGTAACACAGACCACACAGTATCAAGCATTTATCAATGAACAAAACCATCTGCCCAAGAAAGGTAGCACATGCTATGACTTCACCAAAAAATGTATACAATTACTCAGAACCAGCTGCCAAAGAGTGACAGAAAGTCCTCACAGCTCTACTTCAGCCCAGGGCCTACACAACCATTCTACTCTTCTATAAACTCTATTAAAAAAAAGCAGCCTGTGTCTGTGAGGAAGCTCAAAGTGAAGCTGTGCCATCTCAAACTGGAAATACTTTACCCTCAGAGAAGAAGGAGGAAAAACTTTCTTTTGAATCTCCATCTGGACCTAACTTTCATCAAAATGTTATCTTTTTTTTGCCACATTAGTGGTCTTTCGTTTATTTAAAGTCACAGTATTATCCCATAAAGCTTAGCCCACTAGATTTCCACAAGACAGGTGTCTGTAGGTTATTTGATCAGGGAAATTTTAACAATTCTCTCATTTTTACAGACTGCATAGCAAGGACTTGCCTTGAGTTTTTGGCCTTGAGCTTTTCTCAATGACAAAAAGAAAACATCAGCATGGTTCAATAGAAGGCTAGTAAAAAAGCCATATTCACTTGTTAAGAAAATTATGAAGAATTCTGAAAATCACCAAAACTCCTCCTTATGCAGGATTAGGTTAATTTCAGTTTTCATTGGAGTAGCTACTGTCTACTTGCCATCTGTAGCATAATTCACCTGAGCTGTACTTGTAGATGCTCATAATGGTAGTTTATCTTTTTTGAGTTTTCAAAGGCAATTAACTCTTTGGAGCAGTTACAAAGTAGCAATTTCTGCTACCTACCTACCTTGGTAGTGCAACAGGCTGTTTGAAGTCTGTGTTTTGTGATGTCTCTTTTCTTGGCTTGCAGATGGAGAGCTTAGTGCTGGTGACTGGCTCGATGAATGAGATGTATTATCTTCATCTGAATAATAGGAGTCACTATTTTTATCCTCGTCTGATTTTCTCTCCTGTTCAGAATCTGGGCTCCTTACTCTTTCTCCCATTTTTCAGATTTAACAACTTTCCAGTTTTTTCTTAAAGACTGCTCATTTTGGCACAAAGGATCTTTTGGTTGTCACAATGGCAGCAGTTGGATTATTTCCTCTAGTTTATCATTTTCATCTCCAAGCACGAGATCTCTGCAGTTCAGTTCAGCAAGCAGTAGTTATCATTCAGAATGCATTTTTCTGTAACAATTTAGAGAGAAATTGTTACAGTGAGAATGGTTTTGCTAAGAAAAAAAAGTTGTTTAAGAAAGAAAGATAAGCTGTAAAATTATTCATGATTCCTATGACCTTATGCCACACAGTGTTACCTATTGCTTATATTAGTAATTATATTTAAATTAACTTTTTATATTAAATATGACAGGCATCACTCTAAGACTGCTACTAGCACCACATTCAATAGTCTGAGGTATTTCAATCCCAAAAGAGAAATCAGAATATTAACACAGCTAAATCTAGAATAAGAAACTACTTCCAAGTTAGGAAAAGAAAGGAAAAGAATTTGGAAAACAGAGAACACAAAGGAAAGTTTGTTGATATTGAGGAAGCTAATTTAGACATGTTTTAAAACTTTTTAACCAAATGAATTAACAACTTATTTGTGTGACTAGAATTGAGATATTTGTAGAATTTGACTAAATCTTCCATTTCTCAGTTTTTGACATTCCAACAATGGGCTTGAAATGGTCTTAAAAATCAATTGTCCCATTTGTCTGGAAACCATTCAGTCCCTAACCCCTAATGAGACTGTACCTATCTATGCCAATCCTCACCCTGAAAAGTACTCCTATACCCCACAACATCTGGTGCTTCATATCTTCAAGGACTGGCCAGAGCACATGTTTGTGCCATGTATTTCTATATCTATATTTTATATTTTGTTTCTATATTTACACCTTTTTATATCTGATAAGAGAGACCACACCAGCAGTACATGACAAACATTACACCTGCAGCAGGTATAAAATAAGAAGGGCCATTCCTGCAGCCTGATGCAAACTGAAAAATCCCATAATCTCAAGGTGAAATTATCCCACTTCATATTTGAAGACACTTCCTGAGAATGCAATGGAGCAAATATATTCAAACTTTTCTTCACCTTCTCAGTCAAAAAAGATTTCTTGACAGTTTAGGAACTGTTCTACTGACCATGCTCAGCTCCCCTTGTCTTTTGCCTCTTTCACCATTCTTGGCAGCTTTCAAGCTTAATTTCACCATCTCTTTCTTTCAATCCAACTTTGAGGTATCAAGCCTCTAGTGGCTGAATAAATAGGACCTGCATCAGAGCCCATCAGTTCCACCTGTTGAATGACATAACCTCCAGCTGATTTCTAAATGGCAAAGCAAATTACACACCAAAAAACTGAGCTGGTTTCAGTCAAAACTGCTCTATGCTGCAAGACATTCAACATACCTGTAAATGAGCTGTAAATTTTTCACTATATTATTTCCCAATAAAACAAACTTGGCCTGCTTCTCAGCCTTCACTGCCTATACATGCATTAAGGCAGAGCCAAGCAGAACAGAAATGTCAGCTGCCAAGACAGTTTTCTCTACAAATTCAAGCTTTCTGGCTCAATGCACTGTTAGCATAACTTTGTCTCCAGTGACTGGAATTCATTTGGCCTCATAATCTATACAGAAGGAATTAGAAGAATAAATATCCCATCAGGTTTCTAAACTGGGAAGATTCTTGGAAATTAATACTGAATTACTTGGAAAAGAGTATTTTCGTTACTCAGGAAGTAACTTTCCAAAATAATGTTTTTTAAACACCTAAATATTTTCAAAGTGATCCAAATAAATTAGATGCTGAAAACTTATGTCAAAAGATTCTGAGGAAAACTAAAATTTCACTGCAAAGCCTAGTAAGTAAAATAAGCTATGCTTGTGATCACATGTCCTAGAGATTGCTAAACACATGCTGGAGGGTATCATTACTGTGAACATTCAAATAATCAGGAATGATTGTTCTTTTTCCTTACAAGATAATGGAGTTATTAAAAATATTTTGAAAGGATGTACCTAATAACTGTAAATAAGATAATGTAAGAATATGAGAACATATCAGGGTGCTTCCCTACTCCCAAATACTTCCTTTCCTGACTCCTGGCCCCACTAACACCCATGCAGAACGGATGTTATTTTGCTCCTTGAAGAGCAAAACAACCCCAAACAGGTAGTGTTTCGGAGACAACCTGTTCTCTAGAGGATGCACAGGCAAGACTGCATCAGGTCTGATTCCACAGGATAGAATTTCAGGGAATGCAAAAAATTGAAACTAATATATTTATATTAAAGTACTAAAATAATATGAGATATAAAAATAGTACTCTGGAGGCACAGACCTCGTATTTTTACATTTAGGAAAAGCATAAATGCCTGCAGTTCATGTCCAATTATATATATCAAACAAGAGCACTTACTTTCACGTGCTGACTTGAAGCTGATCAGTTGTTTTATAGCCTCACAAGAGTTCACTGAAGAGGCAATAATCTTTTTGAAGAATGCTATTCATAACTCAGTGTATTTAAAACAAACAAATTGTAAGAACTGGAGGATTAGAATTATCCACCACTCCTGTACTGGATATTCCCCACTCCTGAGAATATTTTGCCAGGTATGATTTTGACATACAGCGACATAAATGAACAGGAATTTTCAATGCATTCTGGAAGTACTTGAAAAGCAATGGAATGAAAACAAATTGAAAAAGGCAAAACAAAAAAATTCCCTTGAAGAATCCCCAAAAACATATTTTGGATCTTCAAATGGTTTTCAGTTTTATAAACTGGTAATATTATCACATTTTCCATACAAAACAAAAATACTCCTTAATCTGTCAAGTCTTGCCAAATTAATTTTTCCAACAGTTTATAATACAATTTGGTTAACAAAGAATGCACAGTTTATCTTGAGAACAAAAGAAAAACTAGGATATTTGAGTTTTACTTCAGTGAGCCCAAGGACTGTAATTAAGAAATGTTTTGGTTCCCTGACTTTCCAATTGTTACAAAATAGTTCGAGTTGATTATAAAGTAAGTTTAACTCATGTGAATAAGATCCACAAAGATATCTATTTTCCCCTGTATGTTTAGTAAGTTGTGAGGAGTGAAACACTGTGGATTAGCAGTGGTTCTACTAAGCTCCACCATGACCAAAATCTCACTCCTCTCCCCTCAAAAGCTCAGAGCATGCTTTTAGAAGCCTAATGAATTGAGATCACATCAATACAGAATGCCTGAAGGAGATCTGGGACTTCCACGAACTTTAGAAAGAGTTCTGTTTCCAGGATTTCATACTCCATCACTTCTTCTACTTCTATCATTGCTATTATTTACATATTTTGCATCAAAACCATGTTCATTGTTACAAAAAAAAAAAAAAAATCAAGCACCAGGTTACTGCAAAGGACATGACAGACAAAACAGAGAACACAAAACAATTGCAATGGTGACAGGAGATTCCCTATTATTCCTAAGTAAATCACACAAACAGAGGCTGAACGGTGGGATTATAGGTAGTATGCAACAGACAGAAAGGAAAATTACTTAGCAATTCTTCCCATGCAGTGCACTCAGAGCTTAGTTCTGCAGCACAAGAGTCATAAAACTTTTTATGTCCTTTTCCGTATCAACACCCTTCCCAGGCCAGGGGAAGCTCAGTGCTTTTACTGGTCACCGAATGGCACTTCCCCCGTACAAACAGTGACCTCTAACGGCCTGCTCCGTTCCTCCATCTATTCTGAGAACGGGACAGTGCAAGAAGGACAGCTTCGGACAAGTACAACAGCATCAATCCAAGTTATTGAAGTGCTGAACTTAAGAGCATCCATCCCTGCATCCATCTTCTTCATAACCAAATACTGTAGGTTTTCCAGAAGAGAGAGGAGCAAAATAATTTATTTTCATGACATCAAAACATATTGAGTGATGAGCCTTAGTGAGGACTAAGTATAACTTCACTAGGTACTGCAGCTGCAGACTTAGCTGTACACAGTTTTTCTAGGTTTACTAGCTTTTTACAAAATCACAGAATCAATTAGGTTTGAAAAGACCTCTGAGATCATCAAGTCCAACCTATGACTGGACATCAGCCTGTCAATTAAATCAGGGGACAAGGTGCCATGTCCAGTCTTTCCTTAAACACCTCCAGGAATGATGACTCCACCACCCTGAGCAGCCCACTCCTCTGTTTAATCACCTTTTCTGTGAAGAAATTGCTCCTAATATCCAACATAAATCTCCCCTGGCACAGCCTGAGACTGTTACCTTGTCCTGCATTTTGGTGAAATAAAACGCTGTATGGTTTTAAAAGCCAATGTTACATTTACCTGACTCTGTCTCACTAAACCACAACGTTACTTGTGTCAGATCTCAAAATGAAGAAGCTGCTGTAAATCCCAGGTCTGAAACGAGGAAATGGCACTTCAAACGGAGCACATGCAGGCCAGTCCTACAACCGGGAGAAGAGATTATGTTTCTAAATCAGCCTGCATCAGGGAGGCCCGCGCCGTCGCTCATATTCCCACCCACACCCCGGTGCGTGCGGACTTACCTGGTTCAGCCGAGCCACCCCCGAGGGCAACCCTCCGGTTCCGGCAGCACAACCAGGCAGCTCTCCTTCACTCAGCGGAGACGTCCTTAAAGATCATATCGAATGTTATTTTTAAGCAGCACTTAGCGATGGCACATTTTAAATGCAATCACCGTAACCTACGTACACTAAATGACTTCGGAGGAAAGGAACCGAACACCGGCGGCCCGAGACCTTTCGGAGGCCAACCCCAGGCCTAGGCCCGGGCCCGTTCCCAGCCTCCACAGCCCCCCGGAAAACACGGCCCCGCGGCGGTCCTGTCCCCACCGCGTGCCGCTCCCTCCGCCCCGCGATGTCCGCGATGCCCCGGCCGCCCCCGACCCGTGCCGGCGGTACCTGCCCAGCCCCTCGGCCCGCCCGGAGGACGCGCCGGCGGTTGCCGCGTTACGCTTAAAGGGGCCGCGCGGCGGCCATTGACAGCGGCTGCCCGGCAACGGGCGGCGGGGCGGGGGGGGCGGGCTCTCCTCGTTAGCCATTGGCTGCCCGCCCTGCCAGCTCGGCGAAAGTCGGTTTCCCATTGGTGGAAGGCTGAGTCCCGGCTGCTGATTGGCTGAGGCTCTGTTAAAGGGGGGTCCGGAGGGGTTGAACCCTTGGGCGCTGTCTCTCTGCGCCGCTGTGCCCTGGCGGCGCCTGCAGGGGGCGCTGCGGCCCGGGCCCGGGTGAACTCCCCCGAGCTGCCGCCCGAGGGGAGGGAGGCGCGGCGGCTTCCCCGCGCCTGTGCCCCGAGATCGGCGGGCTCCGAAACCCTGCCGTGCCCTGACCCTGCCCGCCCTGCCCTACCCTCACCGCCTTGGTTCTGCTGGGCGCGTGGAAAGGAAGGAAATCGAAGGAAAGCAGCCCATGTAAAAGCGCTGGGAGCCCAGCGTGTGCCCAGGTGGCCAAGAAGGCCAATGGCATCCTGGGCTGTATCAGCAGTAGTGTGGCCTGCAGGACCAGGGCTGGGATTGTGTTCCTGTACTCAGCACTGGTGAGGCCACACCAGGAGTGCTGTGTCCAGTTCTGGGTGCCTCACTACAAGAAGGACATTGAGGTGCTGCAGGGAGTCCAGAGAAGAGCAGTGGAGCTGGTGAAGGGGCTGGAGCACAAGTCCTATGAGGAGCAGCTGAGGGAGCTGAAGGTGTTTAGCCTGGAGGTGTTCAGGGGAGGCTTTTTGGCTCTCCACAATTCCATAAGAGGAGGTTGTAGCCAGGTGGGCATCAGCCTTTTTTTCCAGGCAGCTAGTGACAGGACTAGAGGACATAGCTTCCTTCAAGCTGCTCCAAGGGAGGTTCAGGTTGGACATTAGGAGGCATTTCTTCACCGAAAGGGATATTAGTCATTGGAATGGGCTGCCCAGGGAGGTGGTAGAGTCACCGTCCCTTGAGTGTTTAAGGAAGCACTTAGTGTCGTGGTCTAATTGACCTGGTGATGTTCAGTCATAGGTTGGACTTGATGATCTCGGAGGTCTTTTCCAACCTAATTAGTCCTCTGATTCTGTTCAGAGAGCTGCCCACCACAGTGCTGGGACCCATCGTGTGCCCTCACAACCCCTCTGGGCAGTGGGACCAAGGAAGCCTTTGGGGAGCCTTGGGCACATTCTGGCATTGCCAGTTTGAACACAAGGCTTTGGGTCAAGGTGGCACCTGGGGATAATGATGGATCAGGGATGAAAGCAAAAGGGGGAAACAGGAATGGATTGTACTGACAAAGGATAAAAGTAGTGCCTAAAGCTGGCAAAAGCCTAAAAAGGCTTGAATTCAAAGGCAGGCCCAATGTAATGAAGCTGTTGTGGTTTATTCCACAAAGAAGTAAGAGGATTTCTAAACCTTGGCTTTTATTACTTCATGTTACTGCTATTTTTCTTCCCTTATGCTAGCCTTTATTAACAAATGTAGTTAAGCAAATTTCTTTCTGGATACAGGAAGGGAAAAGGAAACAGGAGATCTTGCTTGCTTCACTTGCTGATGGAGTATATTGTGATAGCAGAGTGATGAAAGTGACACAAGAATTTGGGTGGAGCAGGATAAAGTAGAACATTTCAGATGAAGCTTATAACCTGCCTGTATGGGAAAGCTTAAATGGGACATTCTCGAAAGGGAGACATATTTGCTCTTGGCAGAACTGCGACTCCACAATTCTGAATGTTCAAAATGAATGCTCAGTGACCATTAAAAGAAAATAATAAGAATGGAGGAAACAGGACAAAGTTTTGGTCTTTTTTACCAGTTTTTGTTTACCAAGGCAATATTTTCAGGCACAGTCTGTCACTTCACAATAAAAATAAGGAAATATGTGAGGAAAATACAGTTTTAATGCACTTGTAATTAAAATATTGCTATCCCCTCCTCGCTAACTATAAATTTTAGGAGGCAAAAGAAAAAAACCCAAACATAGTTATGGAAGACTTGAGAGATTCTCAGAAATTATGTGTATTGTGCACAAGAACTATGCATATGTTTAATTAAATTACTGGAAAATGTAATTTAGTGAGTAGGCTAGAATGCAATCAGAAACATGTCAGCATAAGCTCCTGTAAAAGGAGAGAAGATGTATACTGGTATTTCAGAGGCACAGAAGTAGCTGTACAGCATAAACCTGACATGGAGTCTCCCAAGCTGAATGGAGCTTTTCATTTTTTGATCCTAATATCCAAGAAAACAGGCATAAAGCATGCAAAAAACCCTAACAACCAGTCTAATTTCCTAATTTTGATTGTCTCTCTAATTACACTTAATATTTTTGCTATACTTGCATTGCTCTTATGAAATTGGTTTCAATAAACAATAAAAACTCATGTGGATCTTTTTTAAATTCATCCTCTGTGGCTTTGTGTAGCTCACCCTTGTGCTAAACAGCAAAAGCATATAATTCATCACAGCAACATTGGCAAAGAATCATTGATGTCCTTCAAAAAGATCCAGGGAATGACAAAGATGGAATAATTTTATTGCTTGCAACTGGAGGAAATGTATTGCTTGTATCTGGCAGCAAGCCAGGGCAGAATCTGAGATGCTGTTGCTGCTGTAAATAGGATGAAAGGGCTTCATAATCCATCTCCATGCCCACCGTAGCTAGGAAAATTGTAAGCAGAAAAAGCAATTAAAAAACAAACCAACATGAGAAAGCATTAAAATACATGGGAGATACCTTTTTTTGTGATGATAATTTATGGACTAATTGCCATGGCTAACAATTTGAGGCCTGGTTAATGACTAACCAATAATTACTCACTATATATGGGTAACACAGATATTGAATTTAGACAGCGTGTATGTGGAATACAGGTATTGAGTCATAATGAAAACAGGCCTCTTGTTCATAACAAATGACATCAGATTTCTCCATCAAATGCTCCATCCAGAATAATGCCAACAGACTTGAGTCAGCTGCTGAGCTGGAATAAATTCAGATATTGTGAAATATTGGTGTAGGGATTAATTGATAGAAATTTAGTAGTTAGAAACTAAAAATAATGTATTTTAGATATTGCCCTAAAAACCTGACAGTTGATACGCAGCATATAATTGATGTATTTCGCGTTCCCTTGGACAGGACAAAGAGATAAATCACCTGAGCAAGACATAAAGTTTTGCAGTTTTCTTCAGTCTGTGTAAAGCAGATCTGATGTCTTAACTGCTTGCTTGGTTGGGAAGGTTGTTTAAAGAGAGTATTTAATTCAAGAGCTGGAGGGGAAAGTACAAGGCTCAGAAGGAACAGCCCTAGCCTTGGAGCTTAACTGAGAGGAGGGATGCTCTAGAAAGGGGGATGGAAACCTTCAAACATTGAATCAGGTCATAATGTCACAGTTTGCTACTTCCAGAGATTCTAAAAGGGATAAAGCTTCCAGGCTTATTCAGATGAGTGGAACCTGTGCTCATTTAATTGTTGTACATAAATATTGATGGGAAATCCCTGATGCATAGAAAAAATGTTATTGATTTCCACTGCACCATAGAAATAGCTGTGGTAAACAGGGTGGGAACTGTTACAATAACTGCACCTAATGTGATGGCTAAAATAGATTCCCCAAATTGACAGAACAAAGATGATGTTCAAATTTGAAAAGGGAGTATCTTTCTAGGATTGCTTTCAAAACCACAAGTTCTTTAAGAAGTGGGGACTTAAAGAATGCTTAGTCATACAAATGAAGGAGCCAAAGGGATGTGCTGCTTCCTTTAACCAGAATACATGTTGTGAAAATTCACTGTGAGATTAAGACTTAGACAATCAGTTTCTGCAAAAGATCAAAGGCTGGTTAAAAATATCAGAAAAAGTGTGAAGTACCAAACAAGACTTTTTTTGGCTGCATCAGCCTTCACATTTTCTGATGTTTTCCATCAGGATAGGTCATATGATAACGCATTGTAAAAGCAAAAACCTTTATATACATCTCCATTCATTTGCACCAAAGGTGGTTCCGGGCATACGCATTTGAAAAAACATCTTCATTCAGAATTGAGGTTTTGTCTCAAAGCAGGTCTGGGTAGACAGGAGTGCTTGTTCAGTGTACAGTAGCAAGGGAGATATTTATGGAATAGAATCTGAGAATAATTTAGCTTGGAAAAGCCCTTTAAAATCATTAAGTCCACCCATTATTTATCCCTAGCACTCTGGCACCTGTGACATCACAGCACCATCGTCACAATGGGGGCAGCTATCAACAGGAGCAGAAGGTAACGCTGGCCCAGAACAGCCTGGGTGAGCAGCGTGCACATGGACGGGAGGCTGTGCTGGGCGTTGAACGAGGGCCACGGCAGAAACGCGAGTGCCTGGGGAGCCGCTTCTCAGCGGGCACCCCGAGGCCAGGCCCTGGCGGGAGTGCCTTTGGCAGGGCATGGTGCTGCTGCTGCTGGGACACCGGCACGGGCCTCGCAGCCTGCCAGCTGCCTGGCCCCCTCTTCCCTGCCTTCAGATCCCTGGGGCTCCTGTCCCCACCTCCCTGTCAGTACCTCCCTCCCATCCCCACTCAAGCCCTGCTCACCTCCTTAGGCCATGCTTGCCATTACATTCCTCCTCTTGCTTGCACAAGGCCTCTTCCAGTACCTGCAGCAGGCTGGTGATGGGCTGGATGAGGCCATGCAGGAGCGCATGCAGCAGCGGGCTGAGTATCTGAACCAGCAGATGACTCAGCTGCTGCAGGAGCTGGAGCAGAAGAACCTGGAGCAGAGTGCTGGGGCCTGGGGAGCCCTGCTGGCCTGGCAGTTCTGGGCTCTGACTGGAATCCTTGTCCTTCTCTTGACACTGTGGTTTGGAGTCGGGAAGATTAGATGTGATCCAGACAACAGTGGCCACAAGGAGAGGTGCAGCAGCGACTTGGTGGAGGAGGAAGAAGGACACATTATTGTTGCAAAGAAAGAAATAGAAAGCAACAATGCAAATGTGGAAGAAGACAAGGATGGAGATGAAGAAGACAGAAATGTTGAGGCAAAGGCAGAAAGTAGTGGTGCAAATGAAGCAAAAGAAGGCAATGATGATGCAAAGGGAGAAGACAAACACGTTGCAAAGGAAGAAGACGATGACCACAATGTCCAGAGGAGCCTCAGAAGCCTTCTGGAGGAGTGCATACAGTTGCCTGTTCTGGATCTGGACAAAGGTTGCTCGCTGATAATGGACCTGATGGACAAACTCACACATGTCTTTGGACAAGGCTTGTCCGACAGTTTCTACCCGGTGCCACAGCAAGCCATTGGAGTGGGCAGCGCCTTTGAAGGCTGGAGTCCCCATGCACAAAATGTTGTGTACCGTGTGCTTGTGCCCCTGAGTCCCCCTCCAGGACATGCCTTCCACCTGGAGCTGGACACTGTGGGGATGTTCCAGAGGAGCTTCTGTGTCCGTGTGGAGCTGCTTTGCACCTGCCCAAGGGAGCAGCTAGGGGAGGAAGACATACTATGTTTCCTACACCACCCCAAGGAGGCGCTGAGAAGGAAACAGGACCCCAGCCTCCTGCACACCCTCTGCACTGGCTCCTATCTAGATGTGGAGAAAACTGTCCACTGGTTCTATCGATTTGTGAGAGTAGCCTGGCTGCTGTTGCCTCAATCCCACCACTGGCGTTTAATGTTGCAGCCCTCCAGCCGCTCCTGTAAATTTCAGCTGAGCAAAGACAAGGAGAGCTTCACAGTTGAGATAATATTTGGAGTGCAGCAAGGGGACTCAGATATCTTTGTGAGCAGCCACCCTGTGGAAGCAGGCATCCCAAGCACAACATGGCTTGAGACTTACGCTGTGGCAGAGGCAAAATTCTTCAGGCACATTTACAGGCAGGCCCCCCAGTATAGCTGGCACTGCTAGTGCCTGCAGCTCCTCACCCACTTCCTGATGGGCGTAGGATTTTCCAGCTATGCCTTGAAGACTGTGGTGATGCCCCTCCTGATCACTGTACCCCTCACATGGTGGCGCAGGAGGGATTTACAGCAGCGACTGATGGATATCGTGAAGTACCTCCACTGCTTGTTGGAGACAAAACAACTTCACCACTTTGTCTTGGGCAATGAGAGGTTTCCTATGGAGATCAACTCGCCCTCTGGCTTCTGCGTGGCTGAACTGCCCAAGCTCTTTCAGCATCTGGCAAGCAGTGAGGATGCCCACATGAAGGCCTGCAGGAGTACATTTGCCTGCTACGTGGGCTCAAACAGCTGCTGATCCACGGTTGAAGGAGATCCTTGTGCACAGAGCTGTGCTTGTGGGACCCCTTGACAGACCCTGTATATATTATTTATATATTATTATATATAAACTGGCCTATTCCAGTAGGTGGATTGTGCAAGCTCTTCTTGAACTTGACCAGATCTAGAGTATTTGTAAATTCCACTAGCTGTCAAATTGTCACTGGCTGGGAGCAGGCACTGTTACTAGCAAGCCTTTTTTAACAAACACACAATTCTCACTGCACAGTGCTCCTCTC